>JAJJMA010178141.1:929-11608 GCA_023529015.1 Papaver nudicaule
CGTAACCAGGAAGTTGAAAGAAGACATGGGGGCTTTTCTTTCTTTTTTTTCTCTTAGTGATGATGCTGATTGAAGATCCGCTTTAAGGATTTAATTTTGGGGTAACTTTGATTTCCCTCTTGTATTTTAATTTGGGGGTTAGGATTTTTATTTTGATTTTGTGATTTTAGGGTTTGAATGGTATTATGAGTTTAAGTTTTTTGCAGATGAAAGAGAAGATACAGATGCGAAGGCGAGAGCATGCATAAGATGAGTATACTCTTGATTTATGCTCTTTTAATCTACTAGAAGAAAAAAATAAATTAGGATTTTTGTGGTTTAAGGTTTGGGGAATTTTGTAGAGATTTATTAGCGATGTTGGTTGTTTTGTGGTTTTTAATGTAATACTGTTTTGTTTATGAATGGATGCATTTACAGGGTGCTGGTTTGGAGAATCTTGGGAATACTTGTTTTTGAGCTATGTGTGCCATTCAGATCCGTGTTAGATGTGCCTTACAATCAACTGGAAGAGCCTTTGAGTCTTCTCAAGGTATACTTAAACTTCTTTCTAAGTGTTTTCAATTCCTTACATTAATTAAAAAGTTGCTAGTATAGGAATGAATAGATTTTAAGGTCCTTAGTTAAGTTCAAAGTTTTGATACCGTACATCGCATTTAGGGAATTTGCAGCCTGCTGATGATGGTCGGAAAAGCATGTACACTGCTGGACCGTTGCCTTTTGAAGGAATGGAGTTTGTCGTTGATTTGGTTGACAAAGAACAAGCTAAAGATGGTTCTAAGAAGACGGACAAAGATGCAAAAGGAGCTTATCCTAGGTATGGCGTTTTCTTATTTCAATACCAATTTCAGAATATTGCAGATTGTGCGTTTAACCTAGGTATGGCGTTTTTTTATATTCCGTGTTGTAGCTAATGCAATAACCACTGAAGAGGGGGCTAATTTTATAAGCATAACTGGCTCAATGCTCACATCCTAGGTATGGCGTTTTCTTATTCAATACCAATTTCAGAATATTGCAGATTGTGCGTTTAACCTAGGTATGGCGTTTTTTTATATTCCGTGTTGTAGCTAATGCAATAACCACTGAAGAGGGGGCTAATTTTATAAGCATAACTGGCTCAATGCTCACATCTAAGGTATGATTGAAATTTGTTGAATTGGCTCAATCAATTCTCACATATATGTTTCTTGCTTTTAGTTTGATTTTATTATATCTAATTTGTTGGAAATGATTTCTTGAGGGCATCATTGAAATGTTCATTTGGCAAGGAATAATAACTAGCTAGTGCATAACGCTTTTTGTTGGATAGTTCGATTTAGTGGTGGTCATATTTACTTCTTGTTGACATAGTGAAGCTAATATTTTCGTTTCCAGCTGATATTATGTGTGCATAAGCTACTGTTACAACTAATGATAAATGTACTACCTTGCCTTTTCATCAGCATTTTGCATCCCATTGTGATTCTGTTTAAGTCCTTTTATTTCTTATCATCTACATCTGGTACCATTATTACATAGCTTTACACCTTTATCGGTTAGTGTTAATGTGTTAATGTGTTCATTAGCTTTACCATTATGTGTGCATAAGCTATATGTGAATCATGTTTTATCGTTTTCCAATAAATTAGAGTTCAGAACATAATGATTCTGGGCATTTTTGTTCAGTTCTGCAAAGATCGTGGCTACACTGCGTGCTAGGGAAGAGTTTGCTGGAGTTCCTGTACAGAACTGTGTGCTTATAAACGGAGGCCAATCTGGTGTACATGGATCTGAATCCATAGCCATGCCCTGTATCATCCTCCAGAGCAGGTCTGTGATTTTTTGGTAACATCTCTTTTAGCTCATTGGTTTGGTATTTTAGGTGTAATTTTACTGTAGGCTCATCAAACCTCAAACCCCAGGCATTGCGATTTGAGATATCTTGGTTCATTTGGTTCATAAGGGATGCAATAGGTTTGCTTGCATTATCATCCGGTAACATTTACACCGTCGTTCCATATCTACTTCTAGAGTAACACTAATAGTCGAATCATTTATCCTTGTGCAGTCTGCAAAGAGATGCATATTACTGAGCTTGGCAACATGACTCCTTGTTATCCTCTTGAAACAACCAGTTCTATTGTCGTGGACTAAGTTAGAACTTATATCAATTCATTTATCCTTGTGCAGTCTGCAAAGAGATGCGTATTGGTATTACCGAGGTTCGAGCATCTTAAGGTTCAACTGAGCTTGAGTTTGCAACTGAATTTCGTAGACTTTCCAAGTCTCTAAGGTTATAATGTTTTAGTTAAGACTTGTATTTTGTGAACTCAAGATTTAATTCCTTTTTTGTACAACTTTGAAACAAATCAATACAGTGAATTTTTATTTGAATTCTCATTTGGTTTTATTAATTTGAGTTCATTTTACTGTAATTTCATTTGGGTGAAGCAAATTTATTTAGCATTCAGCTTCTGACTGAAGGAATTCAGCCAAAGCTGATTCCATTTTTTTTTAATATTCAAAATCAAGGATACGACCCACCCTACCAGTCGTTAGGCTACTACTGTTAATGCGCGTCGTTCATCTGCTTCCCATGCCGTGCGTCGTACATAAATAACACGCTCCAGATGCGACCCTTTATGCTACTGATCGTGTGCGTCGTAATAGCGTGTTTTGCTACATGCCCCAACGGTCGTTTAACAGCCCAAATCCACTAGTGTAAGTATCCAAGTTCACGGAAGAGCTAACTGCCACGGCCAACTCTAGTGATAAATCGCGCTGCAGAATTGGAGCAAAAAAACTATAATATAACACCATGGCTCTGCCTGGTTGTTCTGGGTAAAGGGGCAGAGGTTATAAATAACAGACTCACCAACTGTTGGTATGCGATATAGGGCACCAGTTTATCACTATGGCTTGGGATCACAAGCTTGACTGTAATGGTGGAAAACCATTCATTGTACCCAGGTTCAACTAAAAAAAAAACACTTGGATTCGATACAAACACACCTTCAACCATTGGCACAAGAGTGCGACAGAAATTCTTCAATTGAGTCTTATACTGCCCAAGATCGTTATCCCAGTTTTTGCTCGGTCGACTAGGACCAAACCTTTTGTAATACCGAGGGACTGGGGGTTTAGACTGAACAAACCCAAATTGTCGCATCACCCTCTCTGGCCTCTGCTTTTCACATTCGTGAAAATTAATCAACCAAGCCTCAGCCTTGCCAGCCAGCTGAGCAACATATTCCACACCAAGTGTTTCCATCCTAACACTTACAGGAATTTTGCGGCCTTCAGCATCTAGTTCATAGTCTACCCAATTCCACTCATCAATCTGATTATTTTGGTAGGGCATCCACACGAACTGATATATGTGCATTACAGTTGGTTAACCAAGAGGATTATTAAACAGAGATATCCCACATTAAAATGTAAAACATATACTTACATCCTTTCCATCGTACTCGTTGAGGTAATCCCTGATATAGTCATAGTTGTTGTGCATCGGATTAGTCCTACCCCTCTCTGCCCATCTCAAACCTAGCGGGATATGGCAGTTGTCTGGGGAACCCGTTGGCCTCAACTTGGGAAACCGCTCGTATACCCAAGCCTGTGAAATAGAGCAGTTACAGATTTATGAGCAAAAATTTGGAATGGGGAAACATGGTACATAAACAAAAGCATGGTACTAACCATGATAATAACCACGGAACCAGTGAAGATGGAAGACTCCTCTGACAACACGCTGTTCGACAACCCACGGTACAAATGAGCAAGTGCCGCGTTGCCCCAAGCATATTTGGTACAGATGTCAGCGGATACCAAGCAGTGAAGATATTTGACGCTTATGCAATGGGATCCAGCATCACTGAAAATGGTAGAACCCAACAGGTACAGGAGGTACGCTCTAGTATGACCATCTACTTCTTCCTCAGTTGCACTAGAGGACAGTTTGTGGCTGAACTCAGCAACAAGACACTCCGCTTTTATACACTGACCTTTAATGGCCGATTTAGGTGGTGTTTTACCCAAATAACGACCACAGACTTCTGTTACATCGCCAGCAAAATAACCGTACAGAGGATAACCAAATGGATTTAGACCAAGAATATATACCACATCCTCAAGGGTAATTGTGGCCTCAAAGTTGCGGAAAAAAAAGGTATTGGTCTCATGCCTCCACCGATCAAGGAAGGCTGTTACCAAAGGTTTGTCACACTGAAATTTATCAATCATAGATAGGGCGCGAAACCCGCATTCCTCAACCATTCTCCGCTGGGCTGCCGAAAGATTCAGCCTCCACGGACGAAGATGCAGGGCATGATGAAAACCTTTACTAATCTTGCGGTCCTGTCAACCATGGAGATGTTTTCATCGTTAGGTGATAATAACAAAAAAATATATTCTCAAAAGGAATATCGGATTAAGGGAGGGATAATCATTTTTCATCTACCCACCTCACCCCTAGCAATCTTGGCCGCTATGTGGCTTTTATGGTCATACAAATGACTTTCGTCCTGCGAATATGTGCCGACGAAAGGTATATTTTTCCCCTTCTCTGTGTCTGCTCTCTTCTTTTATTTAGACATCTGCAAATTCAACCAAATTGGGTTACCAAAAAGCAGTTACATCGCTCCTCTCTAGTTGTATAACAAACCAAATTGATTGCATGATATTTTTAGTAACACATTTGGTCACATAGACACCTAAAATTTATCATGCATGTACCACCAGATTTTCAAAAACCAACAACCAATTTGAAATAAAACCTAACTGTGTGTGAAATTGAAATCAACAATAACATATCAAAAATCATAAAGAACCAATACCCAAACAAACCTAATTCAATAAACAACCAATCGAAATGAAGACATAAATTTGCAGAAAGGATGAAAACATACCTAATTCAATAACCAATTCAATGTTAAAACTTAATAAGGGAAGCCAAAAAAAAGAGAAACCCTAATTAAACAGCGGAGAGAATTCTTACCGTATTTCTTTGAGAAGTTCGGTGTATAATATCAGCAGTTTCAGAAGTTCTTTGTAACAATCAGCAGTTTCAGAACCGGAAGAAACTACATTGGCAGTATCAGAAACCCTTTATCTTCCCATACAACCAGGGATAGAGAGACGTGGTGTGTTAGATAGAAATGTTTGGGAACTGAAGTGTTTCTGGGTTTGGAAATGCCTTATAAAGTCTCAGGGTTTAATGTTAAGAAGGTGAGGGGGTTGTTCCGGGTTTACAAAAATACATTTATAAAAACTGTTCGGTTTGTTCCGGGTTTTGAAAAGATCCATCCTCAACTAACCATCCTGGACGGTTAACTCTAATCGCCGAGTCGACTCGACGATTCACGTAGGAAAATCGGAACAGACATGGACTTCTATTTTGGAAACAGTTGAATACCAAACGGATTTGGCTGCTATAGTTGGACACTGTTGCCGTTTTCTCTTTATTATTTGACCAATAATGGAGGGTAACTGGGTAAGGGTTTGTATACTGTGCCACTACTGCTACAAACCTCTTTTCTTATCAAAGTCCTTGGCCTAGAGAATCGAGATAGAGGCCTAAGCCTGTGGTCACTTAGAGCATCTCCAATAGTGGGTGGAAGTCTTAATTTTTATTGCCACATAAGATCTAAGACCCAGTATTTTTGAAAATGAATCTCCAATAGTGGGGTCATATAATGTAGGAGTCATGACATGGACTTGAAAAGGTGTTAAAGAAAGTTTTAACTAGACTTTCGGAAAGACCCTCCATTTTATTTATTTTCCTTTAATAACTATCTTCAATTGAGTTAAACGTTTTAGATTTTATCCACATAAAATATCCCAAAGGTCAACACATACATTGTTGGAGATACTTTACTGGTTTTAAGGTTAATCCACATAAAACCTTCAAAATAAAGGTCTAAATAAGACCTCCACATATGAATTCTCCGACTCACTATTGGAGATGCTCTTAGTGACAGTTTAGAAGAATGCACCAAACCATTCGCAACACTGATAAGTCAAGTTTATCGACTCTTCTTATAGAGACGAATTCAAATCAGTTAGTACAATTACGGAACCAGTATTGGATGAAGCATTTTTAAGTCATATTCAACAGACTATCACTCATCAAGATAATGTGCAACTGGTCAGAGTTCCAACAGAAGAGGAGATTTACAACACTCTCAAAAGTATGCAAGCATGGAAAGCTCCGGGACCAGACGGATTTCCACCAGGTTTTTATCAGGAAAATTGGGATATAGTCAAAGAGGATATTGTGCAGATGGTTCAAAAATTCTTCACTTCTGGGTTTCTTAGTAAGAAGATTAATCAAACTAGAATCATTTTGGTGCCTAAGGTTAAAACTCCATCACTGCCCTCGGAGTACAGACCTATAGCACTAAACAACACGACCTATAAGATAATCTCTAAGCTGTTGGCTACTAGACTCAAGGCACTGCTTAACAAAGTTATATCTCCTCTCCAATCAGCGTATGTTCCAGGAAGAATTATAAATGACAACATCTCCTTAACTTTGATGAGGTAATGCATTCTCTCAAAAGACAAAGTAAAGGTTCTAAATTTATGGCATTGAAGCTAGACATGTCTAAGGCTTTCGATAGGCTAGAGTGGAGTTTTATTATCCAGGTCATGCAGAGGATGGGTTTTGAGAAGAAGTGGTGTGATTTAGTTATGCAATGTATCTCCACTACTGAGATTCAAGTCCTTCTTAATGGTAATCCTTGTACTCCCTTTCATCCCTCAAGAGGAATTAGGCAAGGATATCCCATTTCCCCCTATCTCTTTATAATTGCTATGGAAGCATTCTCAAGAGCCATGGTTGCAGCTGAGCATATAAAGCAAATCTCAGGTATAGCAATTGCACAAAACGCCATATCTATAAGCCATCTGCTATTTGCAGATGACTGTTTAATCTTCACAAGGGCAGACCAGCAAAATATTACTCATCTTTTACATATACTTCAACAATTCAGTTCATGCTCAGGACAGCTGATCAACTTTCAAAAATCAAGTGTATCTTTCAGCTCAAATGTTACTCAGGAAGAAGGCGATTCAATTGTACAGAGGCTACAAGTGCAAAGAATGACTCCGAATGAACATTATTTGGGAGTGACGTTATTCATCAGTAGAAGGAAAATTATATCTTTCAGTAATCTTGTCGATAATATGCAAAGACGTTTAACAAAGTGGAGAGGAAAGCTTAATTGTCAAGCAGGATGGGCAGTGATGGTTAAAACAGTACTAAATACGATTCCAACACATCAAATGAGTAACTTCAGAATTCCAGAAGATATAATGAAGAAGCTTGATTCAATACAATTACGTTTTCTTTGGGATAAACAAGAAAGGTGGTGTTTTTCTTGCATCATGGCAGAGTCTGTGTAGGACATATGAGGATGGTGTCTTAAATTTTAGAGATATGAGAATTCTGAATAAAGCTCTTCTAGCTAAATCTGCCTGGCGTATTTGTACAGTCAAAGACAGCTTATGGGCTACATGTTTAAAAGCCAAGTATTTCAAGAATTGTTCAGCAGTTCATGCTACCCCAAAGAATAAATCTACATGGAACTGGAGGAGTGTTACTGAGAGCTACCTTTTATTAGAAGATATAGCTTTTGGTCATTGGGAGATGGGAAACACATCATGTTATGGGAAGACAAGTGGATTTCTAATATGGATTCTCCACCATCTCCTTCTTCTACGGCCTGTAACCCTTATCAGTTTTCTAAAGTTGTTGAGCTCATTGATGTTGATACAAGAAGCTGGAAACGTGATCTGGTGCTAAGTTTATTTGATAGTTTTACTGCTCATAATATTCTAAGCATGAGAATTCCTTACAACAGTGAGGACAAACTCATTTGGACACTCACAAGAAATGGAGTCTTTACAGTTAAGTCAGCTTACTATGCTTTGTATAATATATGAATTCATCACACAGATGGGTCGAGATTAAGCAGTGGAGACGGCATATGGAAGAAGATATGGCAAATCAACACAATTCCGAGGATAAAAATTTTCATTTGGAAGTGTGTGAGAGATATAATCTCGTCAAGAGAAAGACAAAGCAGGAATTATCTTAGAGGCACTAAACAATGTGAAAGATGTAAACACCACACAGAAACTTCAGTTCACATTATTCTTGAGTGTCCATTCGCACAAGCAGTTTGGTTTGGTATCATTGGGATGCGAGTGCAGTTAGGAAAGTGGCAATCTCTTAGACAGTGGATAATGAGTTGGTTTCAGAATATGGATGATGATGCAATTACTACCTTTGCAGCCATAGCGTGGTACATCTGGAAGGAAAGATGCACGTTGGTTTTTGGAAAAACAGAGAACACACCAACTCATCTAATCCAACAGATACAGAAGTTCCTAGATGATTCTAAAAGTGTCACTAGTGATACTAGTTCTCCCTTACCTATCCATACAGATCACAAATGGATTCCCCCTCCCCCTACTCATATTAAAGCTAACTATGATGCTTCGTATTGTCCTAGAAATAAGTCTGGAGGCTATGGACTGATTCTTCGTGATTTTGCAGGTAACCACCTTGGGAGCAAATGTCAAATCCTCGATGAAAGCTTAGGCTCTGAACATCTGGAGTGTTTAGCAGTGCTAGAAGCTGTCTTATGGCTACGTACTCTTGGATATCAAAACATTATGGTGGAGACGGACTATGATAGCTTGGTGAATACTCTAAATGGGAAAGCCTCATAAATTCCATGGGAGCTGAGAGGGATTGTCGAAGATATCGTTTTCTTTTACAGTCTTTTAATAGTTGGAACTGTTTGCATACAAACAGATTAGGAAATAAATGTGCTGATACCTTAGCAAAGCACGCTCGTAAGGAGAGAGTCTCCCAAACTTGGGTAGTTAATTGTCCTATTTTCCTTCAGTCTGATGTTCTTTATGACTCCCAAAGTATTTAATCAATATTCCCTCCGTTTCAAAAAAATAGGCCAGTACTTTTTCATACTTTTTCATACTTTTTCCTAATTTTTAGGGAACTTAATTAAACAAAAAATATTTGACTTGAACTTGTTTTTTTTTATGATTGGTTTATCGTTGATGTATATTATGGGTTAACAAAGAAAAAACAAGTTTAAGTCAAATATTTTTAGTTTAATTAAGTTCTCTAATTTTTAGGAAAAATGAGGAAAAAATCAAACTAACCTATTTTTTTGAAACGGAGGGAGTAAAATTTATCTCCTTTTATTCCCCGACCTGGTCAGTACCTAGCCGGGCCATTTCTTGCTTTATTCCAACGCGAGATTAAAAAAAAAAAAAAAAACATTCGCAACACCCATCTTATGTGGAAAGAGAAGTAGATTGCGGATTAACACCGCATTAATTTTGGCCGACTAAGCCACACGAAAGTGGGAGGAGTTGTTACAAAACAGATTACACTCGGTTTATTCCATTGAACTGGAAGTAATTCCAAGTTATAACAAGAAAAAACGCATTTGGACTAACGGACTATAGCAAAATGTATAGCTATAGTCCCTAGCAAAATATCTAGCTCCCTAGCAAAATGTATAGCTACTGTGTCTAGTAAATTTAAACGAGACTATAGTTGGGTCTAGATATTTCAATATGAAAAACGAAAATTACAACAATATGATCTAGAAAAATCTCAACGATTCTCCAAATATATTGGTCTTGGTATCAGAGCTCGGGTGTCAGATCTTGGAGTTAGGGGTAATTCTTAGTATTGCAGTGAAGGTATTTTCTGAAAGTTTGAGTTATTATTAATCTCAAAGTTTAGTTTTTATCGCTTTTGTGAGTCATGGGTAATTCAGAGGATGAAACCACCAAGAGGCCTGAGTCGGAGACTACAAAGGATAATGAAACTAAGGAAGAAATACTACATACTAATAGAGCACAACTTGAAAAAGGAGGGGTACCGAAATACGACCAACTTTTCGTTTGGGCTCGTGAGTCTTATGGTTAGGTTTGGACGATCTCAAAAATCAATATCCAAACCTAGATAACCAGAGTTGTGATCTAGGGATCAACTCGACAAAGACAAGTCTTTGGAGTAAACTCGACGGTTATGGATAACGTACTTCTTGTGTTTGCTTTTAATTATATGTCAGAGTTTATATAATTGCGGAAAGGAAAAGCACACAAGACACCAGAACGGTTTTTTTTTAACGAGGAAACTACCTTGTAGAAAAACCTAGTTGTTGGTCAGTGATGTTTCTCTCCATATCCTTTATTGGCCATTCTTGGTTGGTTTAGATTGTTGTTATATAGTCTTCTCTTGTAGCTTGATTTGTGTGTTAAAGGTCTAGGGCCTCAAGCTTTGTTGTTTTGTTTGTTAAGACCTTTGAAGTCATTTGATTTTTCCGTTGCTTTGGTTTGGTTTTGACCATTCCTGTAGTCTTGCTTAGGCAATCTTCCATCTTGTATTCTCTTTTCAATAAAGCTTAACCTTTTTACTGTCCAAAAAAAAATAAAATAAAATGAAATCCTGATTTTTTTTACAAGATCTGGACTTTAACTCGTGAGTTTCATTACTTAACTTTATCATTTTTCATCTCCTTGGCTATTATTCATTTTGTCCAATTTTTCATGGACCCCAAAGCTGCACTGTCATCTACTCCACATCATTTTTCACGTTAAAGGAATAATGGTGGAGTGTTTGACACAGTCATCAAATTGATCATTTTGGGTTCACA
>JAJJMA010178148.1:0-12466 GCA_023529015.1 Papaver nudicaule
GAATTGGTAAACACCATTGCTTTACATGAACAACATAATGAGCGTTCCAGAGCCTTCCAATTCGATACTTCATTTGTGGAATCTGTCCCCTTGTTCTTGTGTTGTTTTGGTTAAAAACTTCAATATGTAATATTCATTTGAATTTGGATTTTCTTTTAGGGTTTTCTGATTTATGATAAAGTTTAGGTTTTTGTGTAAAGGGTTTTCTGAAATATGATAAAATTCAGGTTTTTGTGTAAAGGGTTTTCTGATTTATGATAAAACTTAGGTTTCTGTCATACAAATGATGTTAGTATTGTTTGTGGTAATTAAATGGATAAAGGGTTCAGTTTAATTTAGATAAGTATATGGTGTGAATTTGCAGATGGTCTTAACTCAATAAGTCAGGGCCTCGACAACCCTACCACTAAGAATCAATTGAGTTTTGCATTATACTTTAGGTAATGATAGTGCAACAGATAATTGTTGTTCTCAGTCTGGCAGTCTTCTTCTTCTTCTTCTTCTTTTCTTGTTATCACCCGCTGGTAATGAAGAAGTAGAAGCCGAGGACTGGCGAAACTGAGTGCGCCTTTTTGATGTTTAGGTAGTTAGTCCATGCATGATTGTCGATTGAGTCCATGCATGCTTATTCACCCTACCACTTGACTATTGCTCAAGCTAGTGACATTTGTGAACTTGAATCCTCGTTGAGTCACGGCTTTGTTTATGTATACTTTACCAGCCGCAATTTTATATGTTGTCTTCTACGCAATGAAAAAGGGGAATTCTCTCCAATAATTGCAGGGCTTAGTTTTTTGGATTTTTGCAAATCTCTTTTGTTGGAAAAATCATGGACCATGGTGGGTTGTTTTCATATTTTGGCAATGGTTCCCTGTGGTTGGGGTATTGAAGAGTGGTGTTGGTGTGATTGGGAGGCTAATTGAAACATTAACTGCTGGGTTAGGGTAAGCCAAGGGATAACCATTGAAAGGTGTGTAACCTGTGAAAGAGTTTAGTTGGGTTTTAATTTGATTTGATGGGGGTGGTTGCTTTTTTATTTTATTTTATTTTATTTTGATACAGATGGGGGTGGTTGCTTTGAGAATATGGGTTACTTATTAGGCAGGTGGAAACATTTACTGCTGGGTTGGGGGTAAACCAAAAGTCAGATTGTTTAAAATCCTCAGTAAATTGTTTTATTTTGTTCATTTTCAATTCCTCAGTCAAGTAAAAGTATATTTTCTTCCCCTCCTTTTCTTCATTTAAGATGAACAATCCCAAGCTTAATCCAGATTTTGTTAATAATCCTTGCAGGGCAGAATATGTTAATAATCCTTGCAGGGCAATCATCAGAAAGCATGTGATCGAAAACAATGGTCAGATGTACAAGCAAGGTTTGGATGGAACTTGGTTGCCTTTTTCTTCTTCTAGGTCCAATAAGCCAAGATGGTGGGATGAAGATCACGAGTGTAATGGTGTACCAGTTGCCAGGAATCCATATCATGTGCCTGAATGGGTCGACGGTGGTATTAGTGCAAGTGAAAGAGCTAGAACAGAACAAGCACCAGATCAGGAAATAATACCACCAGAACCAGAGGTGATCAACTTGGATCCAGAACAAGCACCAGAGCAGGAAATAGTATCTGAGATCAAGAGGATTGCAGTCACCAGAAGCTTCAAATTCTAGATCACAAGGTGTCTATTGCTGGAACTTTGGAGGTTCAAAGTGCATAGGAGTTGGTCTTGATCCTGACGAGTAAGGTTTTTTCTTCTCTTATTTGTGGTAACCGGATATGTTATTTTTTTTTTTCTCGTTTTATTGTTGGTTGATACTAAGACATGGTGGTGTTATGTTTTGTTTTAGTTGTGATGGTAATGGTAATTTGTGGTTTACATGTGTTTAATCTTTTGTTTTTGTTTTCGTTTTTTCTTTCTAAAATGTTATCTTTGCTAACACAAGATCTAGCTTATGAACTATGAATAGCAAGGAAATCTGGATAACACGAGAATCTATGAAATCTGACAATTATACAAAGCCACATGTCATAGATACTCATCCTTTGAACAACACGATCGAAACACAATCTAAGATTAGATTATTCATCGAACAAGACGCATATGTTTGTCTTTATACCCATCCATCCAATCCCCCACTTAAAACCCAAAAGTGAAATCATGTAACACTTTTTCTTCATTTTCTAGCGCATCTTCCTTGTGTTCTCTTCTTCGCTGAAACTCATTCATGATGTGTAGATTTAGGTTAAGGGTATAATTCATTGTTGTATCGATTTAGATAGATAACCGTACCTTCTAAACATACATCAATGACATCCATAATCCCAAAAGACGTGACTCTGCATGAAGAGCAAGGTGGCTCTGCCCAAGAATCCCAATTCTTGGTCAAATCGCTGGGCACTACAACAGTGGATAATTATCTATTGACCCTAGGCCTGGGCATATAGGATTAGACAACCAAGAGCTATACACACCTACACTATAGCCATGATTTGTTGGCGTATTTTTCCATGAAGACTCTTGATTTTGTGTGCTGCACAGAGAGGTGTTGTCGCTTCAGTAATTATAATCTCATAAGATTTTTTTGGTATAAGTATTTCCACTATAAGGAGTTGACACTTAAACTGCCAAGGTTGATATTGATAGAGAGATTTGTTTTTTAGAATGGGAAAGAGACAATCTAACAATCAGTTATGTGAGATTGGAAAAAAAAAAGAAAGATGAAGTCATTTAAACCAAGTAACCTGCAAGGAGCCAAGGATATTGTTGATAAACTGTCAAAAGATGATCTACATGAATTGATTGATCATGCGAATGGCATCCGCAAGGAGGACAAGCAGGTTTCTGATGCTGGGAAGAATTTACGTTGGGCGGAGATATGTCGTGAAGATACTGATCTAGATATTGGAAAAAAATATGTTGAAGATTTTACGGCAGATGAACTCCAGGAGTTTGCCGAGCTTGCAGCTAACAAATTGGATTTGCTTGACCTTTGGAGACTAAGTGATGTCTGATGAATCAAGGGGGTAAAGCTATTACTAAAATCCAACAGTTGCGTTCTTCTATCTTCGCCAAATTCCGCACTTGGTTGAGCTCTTTAATGGCAAATTAATTTCCTGTGTTTCTTTTTTGTTTTCCATGCTCTCTTGTATCAGTGTGTACCTCTTTTCTGATTCCAGTATTCTCTTCTGTTCTATGATTGTCCGTTTGTAATGTTTGTCGACCTTTATTTGATATTGTGGAGTTCGGAATTTTGTTGCTTCGTTGTATGAATCGCTTTCTTCTCACATATAGGTGGTTTGAATCGGTCCTAAATTTTACAGACTGCAAAAATCAATTAGAAACTTGAAGTTGTGAGCAAGTTCCAGTTAGTGAGAGATGGTAATAGTCTCTCAAATGCCTCAATCCCAAATTTCAGCCTTCCTTGAGATTTTCAGACGTTTGGTACACACCTTAAGGTTCATGGGAAGTTGTAGAGGCAATCAGAATCAGTGTCAAAATGTTGGTATACAATTGGTGTGCGGGGAATGAAATTTTCAAGGGCATTGATCTCAATACAATTTTGAATAACTGGATGCTGTAATAACACAGTTGTAATCTGGTTCTACTATAATTGACCAAAGGGTTACAAAAGAAAATGCGGGAAAAGCCTCTAAAGGACAACATGTCTAGCCCTCAAACAAGAATAAAGTCGAAATTTACTAAGCAAGGAGAGACTAACAGTTAATGAAATAAACACCTAGATCAAATAATCCTTAGTGCTGTGGTGGTGTAGTCCAATCCATGCCGAAGATATCTCTTCCCCACCAAAAATCCTTGATCCAGAAAGGTTCTTCCTGAATTTGAGTGGGTCGTGGCAGTTGCCGCATCATCTGTAACCATAGATTGTGGTTTGAGAAATAAAAGACGTAGTAATTCTTCCTGCTTCCTGGGGGATGATAAAATCGAACTTCAAAATTTTCCGCCGCAAAGTTGTACGTCTGACACATGTGTTGTTTCATCAATGCAGGAGAAATGGTGAAGTCTTCGTCGGTGAATTTCCCGATTAACATTCTACTGAACCGTGTGTGCCATTCCTTTGTTGCATATTCGTGACAGTATGCCATTTCTTTTTTCTAGTTTAGATGTCTGAAAATGCTCTCAATGGAGAAGAAGAAGAAGTCGTCGGTTGGAACTGTTTTGTAATGGGTGTTTGCTTTAATACTCGAAGGTGTTGGTTGGACACCAAGGTGCTGGTTGCTTTAAATACTAGTGTTAGTTATGGAGTTCAGTTATATCTGACATGAATCGTTTGACATGAAAAGTCTCTATATATCTGACAGGAGACAAGAGAAGACTCTACAAAACAATTGAGTGTATGGAGAAACGAGTACTAATGATGAAAGGTTGGGTGATGTGATAACCCTTCCCAAATAAACAAACTTTTTGATATTAGAAGAAAGAAGAAAATATGAGAAACACGCACAATCACCGTTGAAATGGAATCATATTTGATTTCATTGATCTGGTGTATCTTTTACATTCCATAATTAGTGGTCAAACACCACCGCACCATCATAGTCAACGGAATTTGTGGAGAATAGATACGCATAAATCTAGCATGCTGCAATTTTCTCTAGATGCACTTGAGGTGCGGTCTACTAATTAACTTTCTTAAAAAATGTGAAACTATTTTTTAAAGCCCAGACCTTTGGTATGATCCCCTAAAACCAAATCTTTGTAGCTTTATTTTTTTAAACGCAGACCTTTGGTATTCCCTGAAACGGAAAATCTATCTATGAATCTTTCACCAAAAGCAGCTACGATCATCGCAAAGCAGGCACTCGACATCAGTATTTATATCATCATCCTGCCAATTGTCCTTCGGATTTGCGCTTAGTGATTTCTAAAAGGGAAATCTTGGTTTCAAGGTGAGAAAAACTGCCTCATCCATCTACTCTAACTGATATTATGCCATCATAATTGTTCATAAGGCCACAAATAGCTATTAGACATACATGCACAAACAGTTGAAGGTTTTTGACGATTAAATTAGTTATGGTAGTATGGATTTGCTACTTTATTAGCCTTTTTTTCCCTTGGTATGGTAACTGGCGGAATATCTTTCGATTTTTGTTTGGTTTCATGCTTTTGATACTTCACTTTTGTTAAGAAGCTTCCAAAAATGGTTTCATGATTTTACCATCACAATTTCATGGATTTTTTTTTTTACTAGTCTGAAGCTGCAAGAATCTTATGTTGCTCTTTTTAATTGGCTGCATGTGGCAAACGATTTTTATCGCAGCTGAAAGCATTGTACCAAATTGTTGCATGTCAGAAACGCCCACAGTTAGTTCTTAGAAATCCATTGTTCGAATTGAGACATTTGAACTTCTATTAATATTCCTGACTGAACACCACACAGTTTTGGTGCTATTCAATCTTGCAAACTTGCTATGTATAATAGATACGGAGAGTTGGGAACTGTGGATTACATTTTCACATAGCGGTGGATGGCGTAACAGATACGAAAAGGATATTGTGCCTTTTAATCAGTTGCATGTCGCATTCAATCAGATTTGAAAGCCTTGGACTAATCAGCATGCCGTAAACATCCCCTGTTATTTCACTAATTCAGACACATACATAAATTTGAAATCCCCTGTACATTACACAGGATTCTGCAAATTAACCTCATAGTCTTGCATTTGTTGCCTACAGTAGTCCCAATGGCGGCGATGCTAGTTTGTGACTGGCTATGGCATTTACCACTCTCGGACTGGAAAATTGTAAAGGAGTTTGGTCTTGAGAAGATAGTTCATTTGGCCAAAATAGAGATTCCAGAATCTATTCCTAATTACCTTGCAGGGTTCTGGAGGAAAGAAATACGGGTGCTCCGAATCAATGATTGTGATTTCTGTCCAGTCGTTGAAGAATTTTTGTTCTTCTTTGATCATAAACTGAAGAATAAAATAGTCCTACCGCCTATTGAACCCCTTATAGTTCCCAGAGACTTAGCCAAGTTCCTCTGTATATCTAAAGATGAAGCCATGGATCTGATAAACGACTCAGAATTAAATGTGCGTTGGATTTGTGAGGACTTGCGTGATCACCCTAATCCCATCGTTAGGGGTAGAGCTTTTGTGCTGGCTTTTACCGGACAATTCCTCTTCAGCAATGGTTGTGGAATGTGTCCATTGGCAGTTGTGCCGATATTGATTCAAGCTCTCAATGGTCTGTCCATTGTACCACTTGTTCTAGGACAACTGCTTGTGTCCCTGGATAAATTTCAAAGCAGGGGTTATCTCAGTTGTCCAACGTTATTTGCGGTACGTTTTAGTTTTTTATTACCATCTTTTATTCTCAAATGTTTTCGTATTGTTTCCGCTATAATTTAAATATTTATCGCAGTTATGGGCACTGCAGCACATGAATTTTCTGGAATTCGACGAGCCCATGCAACCTGGTCCTCTTTCAAATTTTTATGAACGTTACATGCATAGCTACGGCGTGGATGCTGTTATATCTGTCAGAGACGTCAGGAGATGGGCAATTGGAAACATTCTGGCTGCCATAAATGCTGGGCATTGGAAGAGCGGATCAGTTCGTGCAAAGCTCATCGTTTGGAGAATTCCGCACTGGAATTTCGATCCCCTGATCTGGTCTACTAAAGAAGAAACCTCCTATGTTGTGCTTCCATCTCTCAATAAACCAACTTACTATGTCCCAGCCCTTGTCCTAAGACAGTTTGGTTTTCTCCAGACCCGACCCCCAAAAAGAGGGTTACAGCCAATGTTGTTGCGCTTGTCGCAGGAAGTACTGATTAGCGTTAAAGATGGCCTAAGCGCCAAAGGTGGTCGAGTTGCCTTCCCGAGTAACCTAACTCCAATCGGCCTCGGTAAGAACTACGACGGCGAATATAAAGTATGGCGGCGCATGGAATTGCCTTATACATCCGATGATGAGTATGATACCGATCTATAGATATCCCTTTGGGTTTTTTTTCTAGGATACATACACACTGTCATCATATGTGGGAAACTTTTTGGGTATTTTGGGTATACTATGCGGAGAACTAGTAACACTTATGTAAGGAAGACAACTAATTGTGGTTTTGAGTCTGTTCTTTTGTGTATGCAGTCTCGTCTCTTCTTTGTAAAAAAGAAACTCTGAACTTTAATATATGTAGCTTCAGCAGGATTTAGAGCCCTGCTATTATATCACTTTGTTAGTATCATTTTATAACACTGAAAGAAAATAATAGCATCAGGGACGGAAAAAAATAAATAAATGATATTGTTTTTGAATAATTTCCCTAATGAGCAGCATTAACCCTTCAAATAACTTGTATTGTTGAGCCCCCCAGATTGTCCTCCAAAATCCTTCAACGAGACATGGCTCATCATGTGAGGGACAATTCCAATGCATGTTTGGGAAGGACAAGGCCCCCAGATTTCCTTCAAGGTTCTAGTGGATGTATTGTAACAAGATAAATTTCGGCGGTTCCACATTAGGATGTTCTTGTTACTTCCAAATGCTAATGGCCTAAATGACGACCATGTATTTTCTGGCTCTTTCAAGAAAATGCTCAACTCGCGTTCCCAAGTGACCTCAGGATGTTTATTCTTCTTGCAAATGATACAAAAATCAATCCTGAGGATGTTGTTGGAAAAGTCATTATGCTGACAGTAAATGCAGAGAGTACTTCCGAACAACATCATCCCAACAACTGGGTAATCATCCAAATAAAACCCGTCAGGGACCTGATTATATGGTGGTGAATGCATCTGGAATTTCTCAGTATCCAAATCAAAAGATATTAATCTATTTCTATAAGTGCGGTCAGAACGATCAAACCAAAAGATACACCCATTTGCATAATATCCAGATTCACAAAATCTGTACGGAACTGCTGTGATGAGCCTCCATCCCCTATTGTCGCCTAGAGTGAATATCTCCACAGAGCCCTCAAAATTGTCAATTCTAATTACTTTGTAATCACCAGTACGTTCACAATAGCCGAAACCTCCTATTATCTCTTTGCAAGCAATTAACGGCCTTAAAAGTGGTCGCGACTCTCTTTCTGGAAGGAGGAGGTACTCACCTGTTGCTGGATTCATAAGTAGTATAGGATCTTGTATGCAGTCGTGTAAAACATAGAAACACACAAGACCGTTGCAGGATCCAACTATTGGTTGTAAAGTAAATTTCATAGTTCCAATAACCGGGTGATTTTCGTGTACCGCTATTGTGGAGTAGTCTTCATCTCGTACTCGTTCTCTGTAAAAGAGTTGTATATCATTATCTCCCTCATAGTACAGTGACGTGACAAAGAAAAGTAGACCAGTTTTTTTCCCTGCAAGGATTGTCTTCCATTCTTTGCATACGCATTTGCTGTGAAAAACACTCTGTGTTGTAGGAAGACGGCCTAAAATCTCCGTAATTAAGCTTTCATGCAAATTATCCATTGTTGTTAGGTTTTTTTTTTTTTTGGTTACATGCTGTTAGGGTTGAACAGAGGCATTGGGATGTTATTATTAAGTAAGGCTTACCCTGGGCTTAAATCATACACTATAAACCATCATTAACCAATACGCCATTACGTGCTATTTAGTCACTAGGCTTGAGAAAATTCTATCATGGGCTGTATTCTTAACTTAAGCCCATCATTAAGGTGTGAGATTAAATGAGCTTATGGAGTGGGGGCCTAACAATGGGCTTGAGACTGGTTCAGCCCTTCATAAGTCCGCGTGTAGGACTTCTCTCTGTTGCATGGGCTATCTTGTAAAAGAGCCTATGGACTGGGGAAACTGACCCGGTCCACAAAAGTCCATTATTCTTGTCACGCATCCAAAGTAAGATATCTCACGTGGTTTTATATCTATCAAACGCCACGTTAAATCCTATCGACCTCGTGTGGCCATTCCATGGCGTGACAAAGTTGGCATGGCTGTTTACCAGCTCATAAACAGACACGTTAGAATGGGATCGTGTGACCTTTGATTTGGTCAACGGACACGAGCAATAGCGACAAGAAGAAATGCGTGGCCTTTTATTTGGTAGGTGACATTCTTTGTCACGCGATAAGGGCGAGCGTGGTTTTTTGTTAAGAACGGTCACACGAAAGGCAATTTTTCACGTGGCTATTATAGCTAGCGTGACCTTTTACAAGATATGTCGTGTTGCAAAAGACCCAAATTCTACTAGTGATATTCCACATCCACGCTCCCCAAAAAGATTTGTTATTAAGCGCAAGCTCAAGATAAGAACTCTCCCCCGTGTGGTGTCATTCATTAAAGAACAACTGACAAAGACTAACATGGACAAGAACAATTGAATGTTATCCAGTTTTGCTTTGTTAATAATCTCTTTTCCTTAGCCAATTTTTCTGGAAAACGAGTTTATGATTTCGAGTTTGGAAAACTTCTAGAAATCATACAACCAAAAGTTTCTTATTCGTGAGAAAAAACATAACTTTTGTAAATAGACACATCTTTACGTCACTACCGAAGCAATGGAAAAAGCTATGTTTTGCAATAAAATTGAGGTAGACAAATCAAGTATTGCAAACATCATTAATAACATCTAAAAAGAACCTTTATTAATGAAATAAAGTAGTACATGCTTGAAAAACTCTAAAAAGCATGAAAAGGCAAAACTACTTAACAGATTTAGTTTATATTCCTTAGGCAAAAGTAAGAACAAGTTCTCACAAGGAACCAACTAATCTGATCTACTAAGAAAGAATAATCTAAACAAAAAGTTGTTTTAACAACTTTATTTAGGATTGCTACTTGGAAAACTAGCTAGCCACTTTTGGCATTACAGACTTCACAATACTTGTTGTCAGCAAGTTTCCTGATCCGTGTTTTCAAGAGAGCAAGCTCATCCTGTACTGCTTCCAACTGGGACATAAGCAATGCGTTCTTTCTTGTAGTAGCCATGGTATTATTTTTCATGGCTTCATAATATATGAAGAATCGATAGACGATGGCAGATGAAATCTAAACCCTCTGATCCAATTTTTCATATTCATAAGCATCAAAGGCGTAAACCCCAAGCTGACGAGTATGAAAAGCCATAGTCTCTTCTCCTTCTTCCAGAATCTCTTCTTCCCTTTCTATCTCTTCAGAGCCTTTGGCACAACTAAACTTCTCCATTTTTAGAGGAAGAATAGCAGAGAAAATACTTGAATAATTATTCCTCAAGTATTGTGGTATTTATACAGGAATACCAAGAATGGATTGACTCAAATATCTCACACAATTTTGCACTCCCAGAGTCCCTTGGGTTTGTGTTTGTGTTTTAGATAACAATGAAGTAATCTAATTGAGATTTGAGTGATTCTTTTTCGCAAAGAAACATTGTGTCTGCGTAGTTGAGTTTTCGTACAGAAAAACACTTCTGACGGTTCGGGAACCGTGGGTAACAGGTTTTTGAACACGTCAGCCTGGACAAGTGTCTTCATACATTTCTCACAAACTGGTTTTTGACATTACCGTGTTTGTGCACTCAGGTGCCTATTCTGAGTGGTACTGATCATCATAGTCAGGGTTTCTTTTCCCCTGTTTTCATATTTCCTTATCTCTCAGTACTAAGACAAGGAAATAGTTTGCAACACTCAAGTTTGAGTGTTGGGGTGAGTATTGTCATACTCACCTGGTCTGGACCTTCGTCTAGACCTCCTCGATCTTCTTTCTTTTCCAAAGTTATCATAAAAGCGATTGTCATTGGGATACGGCTCAGTATCTGACAAACTTCTGGATGATTTCCTAGCTTCCTGAACCTGTTTTTAAAGGTCTTCATTGAGCTTAGTGTATCCTGATAACATCTTATCCAGATTATTCAGGCTTATCATCTCTTTGGAGGTTCAAGGTTGATTGCTTTAGAGTTCCCTCTCTTCGGAGTCCACTTTTCAGTGGTCATGGTTGAAACAGGTGTCCTGTTCTCCGGTCTCTGAGGTTTTCTTCTAGAGTATGGAATAGCTCTACTATGATTTCCGCTCATAGATGAGGATCCTCTCTTTTCTGTCTCATCCCTTGTCCCTGGGTAAGACTTTGAGAGTTTAGACACACCTTTTAACACGAGGTTTAAAGTGTCCTGGAGTTGAGCAACTCGTTTCATCCTCCTTTGGCTATTGCATTCAGTCTGAAGGTGTCTTTTCTTTCTACAGAAACTACATGATTTCTCATGTTTACCTTCATTGGAACTCCTTTTGTGGGTACTGTTATCATCAGAATTATGAGGGGAATTAATCACCTTGTCTGAGGTGCTTGAAGATATCACCTTCGTTCCAACAGTTTTACCACGATGAGTTCTTGTTTTCGATTGACTGTTTTCGGGTTTTTCAGATATTGATTTGAGCCGATCAATTTCTCCCGTTAACTCTTCAATCTTTTTATGAGCAATCAGAAGTTCAGATTTTTCAGATTCTGTACTGGTGGGGTTTTGGGGATTACCACTTCTCAGGGTTGGGTCAGCTGCATGACTTTTCCCTTTTAGTAGTGTGATCTCAGTGGTTAGGGACATAACCATGGATTCTTGTTCATTGACTTTATCCAAAAGGGAGTTAACCTTGGCTTTTAGTCGCGAGATCTCAGAAGACTGAAATTTCATGAACTTAATGAGATCACTACTTTCCTTAGCTGCATTCCTTTCAAGCTCCGAGTCAGAGTCATCTGTCAAGGTGAAAGGGTAAGGATTATCACTCATATTGACAACCTTGATTGGTTGTTCTTCACAAGATGGTGTTGAACCAGTTGTATATGAGTGTGATGGAGTGGTGTTCTCTGGTGTAGAATTAGTACTAACATCCATAACTCACAAGCCTAGATAAACACAGACAGTTACGTCTTTAATGTGTTCACCTGCTCTGATACCAATTGAAAAAAGAGGGGTACCGAAATACAACCAACTTTTTGTTTGGGCTCGTGAGTCTTATGGTTTGAGTTTGGACGATCTCAAAAATCAATATCCAAACTCTAATAACTGGAGTTGTGATCTTGGTGATCAACTCAACAAAGTTGGGACTTTGGAGTTAAACTCTACAGTTATTGAATAACGTACGACTTGGTGCTTTAATTATATAATCAGAGATATAATGCGGAAAGTAAAAGCACACAAGACACCAGAGATTTGTTTAACGAGGAAACTGCCTTGCAGAAAAACCTCGGGACCTCGTCCAGATTGAACACCGCCCAGTACAAACTGGCTACAAACGCTAGCCTACTATAAGACTTCGGTCTGGGATGTAGCAGAGACCAATTCCATCCCTCCAAGCGAATTGGCTACTGTCGCACTCCTTACGTCTCTAGATCCCCCAAAGATCGTCACGCACTTGATTCCCCCAGCTGACGTCCTTTACAGGCCTAGGAGTTGCTTTGACCGATGTCAAAGGCTTGTGTCAGCAATACTGGCTTTGCAACCTAATTGTTGACGTATGGTCTAACTGTCCTCTATCAGTTTACCACACACAAGTTGACTTCCTTCGGAT
>JAJJMA010178161.1:0-14340 GCA_023529015.1 Papaver nudicaule
TCTGGTATGATATTAAAAACTGATTATATCCTGTCATATGCACGTTGTGCAAATGCACAGTCCCACAAGAGATGTTTCAGACTCTCCTTATCACGATTGCAGTTAAGACATACAGACATGTATACTGCTTGTCTTAGCCACGCAATTATCTCATCAGTAGTGCAGCAGCTTTCATGCATCAACTTCCAGTAGCTAGCAACCATTGTAGGGTGAATTCACTTTCTCCATATTAGCTTAGCTTCGTCCATTTCATCAGGGTAGACACCCATTTATTCTCTAAGATATATCCGTGCAGATTTAGAAGTAAACCTTTCATCTTTCTCTAGGATCCAAACTCTCTTATCTGAATCAGACATTGAGGGTTTAGGAATCATTGCAATATTGATACCAGCTGCTGTCAGTGCCTGAACGTGGTTCTCTCTTAAGTTCCAGTCTCCTTCCCGACTAATAATAGCACTGACTCTTCCAATATGTGTATCTCTGGCTGAATTAGGCAATCTGAGCATTGTAGCTAGAGTTGCAGATCCCAACCAACGATCATAAAACAAAGACGTGTTTTTCCCATCACCAATTAACACTCTTGTATTCTTCTCCACATCTTTATATATCCACCTCATTCCTCCACAGATAGAAGAACATAACTTGTATAAAATCAAATCACCATTCACCTTAAGGATTTTAGCCCTCATAAACTTTGCCCATTTCTTTACTAAGTTATTGATATTCCACCATAGCTTCATTAGCATGACCTTATCTATTACCTCCAACTGTGTGATTCCCAGTCCTCCATGAGATAGTGGACTGCAGACTTTATAAAAGCCACAACAAACGTCTTTCGTTTTTCAGCATCGCCTGTCCACAGGAAATTCTTAATTGTCGTTTCACATTTCTTCAACATCCCACTTGGCCATCTATAGACAGCCATAGAGTGAATTGAGTAACTGGATATAACGTGTCTTACAAGAATAACTCTATCCTCGAATGACAGCATTCTTCCTTTCCATACACTCAGCTGATCAATGATCTTGTCCACTACTTCCTTCACATGCACATCACGTACTGCACCTGGGCAAAGTTGCACGCCCAAGTATTTATCAGGGAAAGAGGCCACTTCAATTCCCAATCTGTTTGATATTTTATCACACCTGTGAACATCAGCCCCACTAAAATAGAGTTTGCTTTTAGCTCTGTTTATCCGCTGGCCAGAGAACTTTTCATATGTATTTAGTAGCCCAAACAAATTCCTAAGTGTACTCATCCTGCCTTTGCAAAAGACGAGAATGTCGTCTGCAAAAAGCAGATGAGTCGGAGAGATTTCTTTTCTGGTGACCATAAATTCCATCTTTCGAGTTCTAAAAAGCTTCTCAATATTCCTTGAGAGAACATCTTCTATAAGCACAAAAATTAGAGGGGAAAGAGGATCACCCTGGCGTAATCCTCTATTAATTCCAAAGAAACCCACAGGTCCACCATTCACCATCACAAATATTCTAGCAGATTGAAGAATTTTCATAATCCATTCACACCAGATGTCAGAGAACCATACCTCTTGAATACTTCAATAATGAATTCCCATCTGACAGTATCAAAAGCTTGAGCAACATCAAGCTTGAGTCTGACATTGCCTTTGTCTCTCCTTTCCTCCAAATCATTGATCAGCTCAGCAGCCAAACAAATGTTTTCATGAATATTTCTTCCTTTCATAAATGCAACTTGTTCTTCTGAGATGAATTTGTCCAAACACCACCAAGTCTAGTTGCCAAAATTTTAGTGATTATTTTGAAATAGAAGTTGCTCAACCTAATTGGCCTGTACTTCTTCAGATTAGTTGCCCCTTTATCCTTAGGAATGATTACGAGAAAACTCGAATTCATACCATTCGGAATAAATTGACGCTGCCAAAGAAACAAAAGAGAGTTAGTTAAATCGTGTTGTATAATATCCCAGCATTTTCTAAAGAACATGCCAGTGAATCCATTCGGTCCTGGTGCACTTTAAGCTCCAAGGTCAAATACTGCTGATTTAATCTCCTCCATATCAGGTATTGCATCCATCCTCAAACTTTCTTCTTCCGATAAAATGTCACGGTTGTAGTCAAATAGTTCATCCAGACCAACTCTGTCCTCATACAAGCATTATAACCCACTGGAACATTAAAATTTTCTTTGTAATAGCCCACAATGTGCTCTTTCAGTTCCTCTTTATCTGTAATAACATCCCCCAGATCATTAGTCAGTTCCGTTATTAAATTTTGTGCTCTTCGAATCCTGATACTAGTGTGGAAGTACGCTGTGTTGCTTCCCCCATCCAGAATCCAAGTCTCTCTTGACTTCTGTCGCAGTATAGTGGCTACATCAGTTCTTCCTTTGATTGCTTTACTTACTGACTCCTTCATAGCTTCAAACGGTTCCACGTTAGTTGGATCTCTGTCAGAATTTGCTTTGTCCATTTCAAACTTCATCTCAGCATGTTGTAATCTGACATACAAATTCTCATAAACGTCCTTGTTCTATCTTATCAAAGCAAGCTTAAGTCTTTTTAACTTTGCCATGAAGATAAAACCTCTACTTTCATCCATAGGAAAGTTCCAGTTGTCACTTACAAATTTCATAAAACCATCGTGTTTGAACCAGACATGCTGAATTCTGAATGGCGCATTCTTAGGCTTTTCAGAATACACATTAGAACCACACATTGGAGAGTGGTCTGACCTGTATCTAGGAAAGACTTTGTACCAATTACATAATCTATTAAGCCAGGCTTCATTAACCAAAATACGATCTATTCGTTCAACCATTCTCTTCACACTAGATTGTCTATTCGAAAAAGTGAACTTTTTGCCAATAGAAGCTGGTTCAAAGAGTTCATTTGCTTCAATCCAATCTCTGAATTCATCAATAATATTTGGGTTCACAGGCCTTCCACCATTCCTTTCTTCATGTCTTAAAACAATATTAAAGTCCCCTAGTATCATCCAAGGAACATTCCTTCCACCAACTCCTGAAACATCCCATAGCTTCCTTCTAATCACTCTAAACACACTAGCATGCACCACACTAATATGTTGTCCATCATGCTCAATTGTTATTACTTGCTTATCCATACTCACAACGGCAGGCTTAGGCAAATTTTGATCCCAAAGGATCCAAATATTGCCTTTCTTGCCATTACAGCTAGATTCATTGTGTATACAATCTAAACTGTAACCAGTCAATCCCAGCTGCTTGATGATATCTCTCTTACACCAAAGCATTGGTTCAGCAATACCAATTATCTCTGGTTTTTGTTCCATCACCATGTCCCTAAATTTAAGCTTGACTTCGGGCTTAGCCAAACCATTCACATTCCAATAAAACAAACGCATTAAGCAACCTCATCATCATCTGGATGCTTAGGACCAGTCATATCATTCTTCTTCTTCTTTTTAACAGTCTTCTTTTTTTGTTTTGGTCTGTTTTGGTGGTTCAGGCAAAGGGGAGTTGGGGTCGATCGGAGAATGCGGCCGTAATGGATTTCCATCACTATTCTCCTTAGTCTCAAAACGACTCCCTCCACCTAAGTCATCACTGACCTCATCATCTCCTCTACCTTCCTCTCTTTCATTATCAGATGGTACAGTTCTTGTATCCTCATCTTGAGCAGCATTGGCATCAAGTTGTTGTTGTTTCAAGTTTTCAATACGTCTTCTCTCTTCCTCATCAGCTTGCCTTTGTAGCTCTGCCTGTTTTCTTCTTAACTCTTCATCAAGCTCAGCTGAAGCAGACCAAGAGCTTATTTTTTATTTCAAAGACCCAGAGTCTTTCTTATTTTTACGTCTCGGGTTTTCATCATCATCAGCCCCTGTTTCATTATCAGATATGCCACCATCATTACTCCTAGATCTTCCACTTCCCCTGATTCATCATCCTCCTTATCAGCCCCGTTCAAATCAGCACGTAAAGCATCAAACGTATTTTTGATCACAGTCGGATTAACCCTAGACCCGATATTTCGATTTCGTCTTCTCATATTAACCTGAGATAAATCAAGGTTAGCTACGTCAGTTTCATATCCTCTCTTTTACCTAGTCCTTCTTTGCTCAAGAAAACCAGAATTTTTATCATCAGGAGCTCTTTCATATGCTATGTTTTGATCATGATCATCAGTTTTTACCGTCGAAGGTCTGCTGTTGTTCCTTTCAAATTCTTCCCTTTGTAGTTGAGCTGCAACTCTTTCATCCTCATTCTCCTGCTCTTCTCTAGATCTCTTAGCCGAATCCTCTTCCTCGTTTTGTTGAATCAAGTTTTGATCATCAGAGTTAGGGTTAGGGTTCTTAGCTCCCCTGTTTTGATCAGGAACAGAGTCTATGCTCTGACGAGATTTTCTCTCTGCATGTGCTTTCCTCAGTCTACTCTCAGCTTCTTTTCTTCTCCTTTCTCTCATCTCCTCAGTAATTGAATTATTGTTTGCAGGTTTGTTGCTTGCACGAATTCTTTTCGCCTCTTCCATCATCTCTCGTCCAACCCTGACATCCTTGACTGATTTGGCAGCTTGCATATTAATCTCAAATTCCACCACCTTACACTCCTTTTCTATATGTCCTAGTATACGACAATGATCACAGAAGGCAGGTGGGAATGGCATAACAATCTTTTGCACATATTCAGCTCCATTGTACTTCAACTTGATTTTATCGTACGCTAATCCCTAATCAAAATCTACATCAACCAGAACCTGAGCAAATCCACCAACCTCACGATTCAAAGTGAGTTTATCCACTGCTATTGGAGTACCAAGCCCTGAACAAAATCCAATCAATATATCTTCTTCCCAGTATTCAATTGGTAATCCAGGAAATCGTAGCCATACCGACGTAGTCGTGATTCTCTGATTTTCTGGAACAAAATTTGGAACCCAGTTTTGCTCCTTCAAAGTTTGTTCCTCTTTACCTTGAACAAACCAGAAGCCATTCCTCCAGACGTTAATTTTATCTTCTTCGTTGGACAAGTTAATCACAAAGAAGCCCTTACGTAATTGCATGAAGCTATAAGGACCCATAAGCTTCATTGATGAACCAGATATTTGATAGCAGCTTCCCACTCAATCTTCATGAAATCTAGACGTCCAATCAAACTATTATTGAATGTATTAAGAGCTTTCTCCATTGATGCAGCTGGAATATTATAACACATCATACCAGATTCGTCTTCATATGGTTGACCTAACTTTGAAAGATCAACCCTAGTTGCTTCGTATTTTCTTTCACCAGTCGCAACTTTCTTGTAATTCATAGCAGTAATAACATGATCAGGTGGTGATTTAGTTCCCATCCTTGATCATAGCAGTGATCAAGAACAAGAAAGATTGCGTTTTTGCAAAGTTTTTACGTAAAAACCCTACTTTTCTTTTCGGAAATCCAGAGCTAACCCTAAGATACTCTTACGCAACTTTGCCCCTCACAAATTAGGAGAGGATGCAGCCTACAAAGGGGGGAGCTGAATTGATTACAAAGATTGAATTTGAAAGCAACCAGATGGACATCCTAAAGCTCCTAATAATGAATAAGGATGACATTTTGGAAGGAAGATTCAACATAACTGATAACAAAAAACAAAAATGGTGGAGAATAATGAAAAGAGGGAATACCAAGATATACCACCAACTTTTAATTTCGTGAACCGAGTTGATTAGGTTGCTTGAACGATCTCACAAATCAATATTCAAGCAACAACCCGAGTACAGTTATGAGAACCGAATCCCAACAAGAACAAGTTCTTGTAAATCTCAACAGAGATGGATTCACTCAAGGGTATGAATCAACAAACTTACAATACTCTAATTCTATAGATCAGAGACAATATAACGCGAAAGGGAAAGTAATGCAAGACACCAGAAGTTTTGTTATCGAGGAAATTGCAAACCAGCAGAAAAACCCCGGGACCTCGTCTAGATGTGAACACCCACAGTATTAAACGAATACAGACGCTAGCCTACTCTCAGACTTCAGACTGGAACGTATCGAGACTGATTAACCCTCCAAGCAACTTAGCTACCGTTGTGCTCCTACGTCTATTGACTCCCGCAGAAGCCTACGTACTTGATTCCCCTAGTTGACGTCCTTTAAGGCCTAGAGTTGCTCCACTTCCCTTCGTGAAGACTAGCGCTACCCTTCCTCTAGCATGACGCCTGGTGTACTCGATTGTAATTAAACAAGAATACGATTGTGTTTCCTTTAGACTTAAAGTCAAGGTTAATGGAAATCGATATGCTGATTAATTAGGGCTTATTGATCTAGCCTAAACAACTTTACCTCGTAACACGTGACGAACCTAGTATTAAACCTAGTTTGTGAATTTGTGTTATCGAACTTTTAGGTCATATAACACCGAGTGCAGCCTTACGAAGTTTCTACCAAATCTTGGTATTTGTATGATTTAATAAATCAATCGACCCAAGATACAAGATCAAGGAATTTTACTTCTGACCCGTGCTTCACGATCCGCAAGTGAAGTCTTTCAAATAGACGTAGTCCAAGAAAAGGACTTCGAGATGACGACCAACCTTTATGCAAGGATACACAGATGTGTAGATGATTGAGGTTGTATCTTACAGAAGGTCATCTATTTATAGTGATCATCAAGGGAGGCTTTGATTTAAAGTAAAGCAACCTTGAGTATGTCTCAAGCAAGTTTCCGAACTTAGAAAAATCCATAGGATTGCTTTGAGGTCCAACTCAATCTTCTTCTAACTAATTGGTCGAAATCTAAAGGTTGTGAGAAGACTCGCCTTGATCTAATGAAGGATGGCATCGGCTCAAACAAGTTTGACCATGCGTGGAAAATGTGGAAGAACTCAATGAGCCGGATTGTGTATGAGTTCGAGAATCCAAACACAACCGACCAAAAATTTCAATAATGAAATTTTCCATGGCTTATATGAACGCGAACATAGAACAAACAGTTGAGTTCAGGAGAATTACAGAACTCATATGAATGCGTTCATGAACGCGTACATACAAAACATGCTCGTTCTCTAAAATGCCTATCACCAACATATGAACGCGTAGACTGTTGAGGTCTATTTCAAGAGACAACTCTACTCACTTCTACTTAGTCATATGATCATAGGTAATGTGAAATGCTAAGAGAACTCATCCTTAAAAAATCTTTCGGATCACATAAACAACATCATAGAATATTTTAAATGATAGAATGGTAAATACGAAACTGAAAGGTAAACCTTTCTAACCTTTAATGAGGACGATATATTTTATCAAGTATGTAAGCTCCGGTCTTCATCTTCAGCGGTCTTCATCTCGAATACCTAATCCTATCCTAGTCCGAGTTGTATTGTAGACTTATCAAGAATTGTGTTTTTATCATCTAAACTTGACAACTGACTTGAGATAGCAACATCAGTGGGTTCAACCGAGCAATGCTCTAACAAAAAAAATACATGTTTTTGAAATTAGCAGATACACTGTGATTGTCGTTTCCTCTAACAGAACTGCGTTTAATTTAGCTTCCTCTTGTGGTACATGTAACTTACAGCAAGAGTGGAAAGGTCAATCTCTCGACCCTCTCCTTTAGAGTATGAACTCTCTGCAAATGTTTAATTTCAATTCAAACTCTTGTAACCCTAACCAATTTCTTCCCAATCTTCGTTCCTATGGAGAAGGAGCGGAAATTACTGGGCGGAATTATCTCTGTAATTTCCCTTTTTACGAATTTTATTATAAAAAAAGGTTAAATCATCTTGTTTTGTAGATTCGTTCTCGGGAGAAACCGTGAAATTTTCCCTATGAGTTTATCAGTTTTTTTATGAACCGTGTTTAGGGAAGCAATTGTTTAAGGGGCCTTTACACTTTTGGTCCCAATTTTATGACAAGTATACAATTACCGAATAAATTTAAATTTTAATTGATATATAATTACGTAATGGCGTCAGTCACCATTAGCACGTGAATTTGTTAGCAATCTCAACGGCTTGGATTAGTACATGTTTATAAATGTGGATTGTTAAAGACAATTCATTAGGAAGAAATCATACCTTCGTTGCCACTAACATCCACCACGATCAACGGTACGTACCACTATCACCACCAATACCACAAATTAATCAAATGAAATCCACTTAAAATCGATCATTTCAGATTTACAAATCACGAATCCAATCAACAAAAAGTCACAGCTTAAAAAAAAAACGGAAACCCAAATCCAATCAACTAAAATTTAAACTCTTGTTTTCATTTCATTTCATTCTTCCTTAATGAGTTTGTTAAAACGATTCGATTCTAACAAGAACATATTGAATTAGATCATCAAATGAAATTTGCTCAAAGAATTAATGTTGGTGTTCCGCGTTCTTTCTTGTGGTGGAAACTCCTGTTGATTTTTATTTATCTTGGTTACCAGGATAATGCTAATTTTCTCTCTTTCTTTGTAACTTTTGTTCAATTGGGATGAATTTGAGACTAGAGTTTGAATTAATGGGGGAAATTGAATTGAATTGTGAAGTTGAATTCCAGGGGGTTAGTCATGAGAGAGTCTGTGGGATTTTAAAGTATTCCAAGGGAGTCTCTAAATCCCTTGTTAGTCGTGGGAGAGTTAAAAAACTCTTTTAAAATTCCCTTTAGTCATGGGATAGTTTTGGGAAGTTTCTCAGACACTTAAGGCTTATGATCCTTGTTAGCCGTGGGGGTTTTGGATATCTTCCAATGAATATGGCGCCAATTTCAGGAGATACACTGGAAGTAAAGCTCTTGCAGCAAATCTTGACGATTCTTCGGATTTTTATAAGTCTGAAGATGAGATAAATAACCTTGCACTTTGTGAAGTATATGTTTGTGCTATCATTGGCGACTTCAAGACCAAATTTGATCTAGAACTCCGCGGTTGACATGATGAAAGAATCTGTTGATAAGGAAAAAATTGTTGGCATATCCTTGTGTGCTTCTCGTAAATCAACATATACAATAAATTATGAAATTACTTCGGTAATAAACTATGAACATCATATTATATGTACTTTTTAAGCTATGAAGGGCATGATTACGTTGAGTGCTTTTGATACAAAAAAAGGGTAGATATGTTCAACAAATTTCAATGAAGCGTACAAGACTCATGAACGATCTTCAAATGTTTTGGGATTTAATCCACAACAAGGTGATGAAAAGTAAGTTTTCACATCCCTCTTCTTCTAAGCTTAAGAATTCTCACAGAAACAGAGAGGAGATACTCATCTTCAAAGGAAGAAGACGTACAAGAACAAAAAACAATAAATAATAAAACCTGATAACAACAGTGCCCTTAAGAATGAGCCAATACGTGCTCATTCTAATACAAAATAATTGTGTTAACATGTGGACCCTCATACTTTGTTTTTTGAGGATTGAGTGAAGCACATTGATAAAGACAGCTTGGATTCCTCTTGATACGTGTATAATCTCTATACTCTCGATGACTAGAGTTATTAGGGTGAAGTTCAAAATAAAAATAGATGAAAATAGGAAAAACAAAAACAAGGACTGAATTCGAGGAAAATATCTTCCCTAGATTATGAACAAGAAAACTATTACAAATACTCTCTTTGTTACGCTCATAATCTCTCAAAACAATTTAAACTCCAAACTATTTCGTTAAGCTTGCTTTTTCAAAATCTCTAGTAATTGCCTCACAAACCTATCATCTAGGTGTCTTAGTTATGAGCCAGACATCCCTATTTATAACCTTGGTCGCAAGGTCAACCAAGGATCTCTATTCTTATTAGGATTTTTTTTCTAATTAGTGTACTCTAGTTAGGATTCCTTCCCTAAATAAAATTCCCCTAAAGTTAGAAATTGTGGTTAGGGACTCGAGTTCTTTTTTCCTTGTTGAACCATTTCACCTTGCTGGGAACTTGACCTTGGCAAAGCCTACCTCTCTCCTTGTATTGTCTTAGTCATTTGTCGTTCCAAAATGCAATCTTCCTTAATTGTCTCTTCTCGAACAAACCACAAGTATTCCACACGTGGAAAGATCATCTTGTCATCCCCATCATCATCCACTAATGGTAGTTCAAACAACTTCAAGAATTGACATTAAAAAACCGAGTACATTCCTAGATAAGGTGGTAAATCGAGACGAAAGGCATTGTCACCAACCTGATCAAGAATACATAACTGTTCGTATCTCAATAGATTCAACTTCTTACCTCCTTCCTTCAATATTTACTTACCTAAATTCAACTAAACAATGTCGCCAACACTGAAAATACAAGGCACTAGATGCTTGTCATGTTTTGCCTTGTATTTGGCTTGTGACTTTTTCAATTGTGCTTCAACGCTCGCATGAATTTGAGATAACTTTTCCAGAAACTTTTGTACCTTTTGTCTCTCACTTCCTTCTTTCCCTCTATCGATGTATGACTAGAAAATACCAAATCGAAAGGACTAGGTGGTAAGTAACCATAACATGTCTCGAAAAGGAGATTTCCTGAAGAACTGTGAACCGCTCGATTGAAAGCAAACTGTAGATATGGTAGACTCCCATCCCAAGTCTTGGGATGTCTTAAATTATATCCCCGTAACATGTGAACCATAGTCCTATTGACCACTTCTATCCGTCCATCTGTTTGTGTACGAAAAGCTGTACTTTTCTTCAACCTAGTATTCAACGTCTTCCACACAAAATCCCAAAAGTATCTAAGAAACCGACTATCTCCATTAGGTATAATCGAGGTACGTAAACCAAAATCCTTCCAAACATGCTCGAAAAAGAGCTTTGCTGCACCCGCTCTTGTCACCGTCTTGGTACATGGAATCAATGCAATCATCTTGCTGAACTGACCAACCACAACGAACAAATAATCATGACCAGACTTGGTCTTCGACAATCCACCAAGAAAATCCGTAGAAGTACACTCTCAAGGCCTCGATGGTACCGTTAATAGTAGATATAACCCATGTTTCTTGTTTGAGAGTTTAGATGTGCAACACAACTTACCACCTTGAGCGAACTTAGCCACATCATTTTTTTTCATCTTTGGTGAAAAGAGATAACGACGTAGGTTAAGTAGCGATTTATTCATCCAAACTGTCCAACAACTTGTGATGTGTGTGCCTCTCTTAACCACTGTAATCGATCCCCATCTTCTGAAATGCACAATAACTGACCTTTATATGACAATCCATATTGGAGGTCGAACTCACCTTTCAAACCACCTTTTACACTCTCTATCACCTTCTTGAAGTCTTCACTAGATGCATATGACTCTGCATACTCTTGAGGAACAATCGGGTGAATCCACATTGACACCAATAATGAATTAACTGGCGATCTAGGCAACTTATCGGCCAACTTGTTTGTTACTCCCTTTTTGTACTTAATGATTATATGAAATGCCATCAAGTAAGGCATCCACTTCATGTGTTGAGCTTGTTGTAACTTGGTTTGTGCATGTGGATACTCCAATGGTTTGTGATCTGAATACACTACCACCTCCTTACCTAAGAGATAGACTCTCCATTGTTTTATACATTGATACAAGGCATAGAATACCTTGTCATAAGGTGGATAGTTCTTACAGCACCCAAGAACAATTCTGAATGTTACTTAACGAGTTTACCATCTTGCAACAACACTCCTCCCAATGCATAGTTATAAGTGTATGTTTCAATTTCAAAAGTATGTTGCAAATTTTGGCAAAGCTAATATCGGTGCTTCTGAAATCTTCTTCTTAAGTAACTGAAAAGCGTCTTCGTGGTTTTGTTGCCAACCAAACTTTGCCTTAGCCTCTGTCATACCATGTAGTGGCCCGACAATAGTAAAAAAGTGCCTAATAAACTTTCGTAAGTATGTGAAAGCTCCCAAAAAACTTCTGATTTCAGTTATTGTGCTAGGTCTTCGCCACTTATTGATCACCTCTACGTTTCTTGAATCAATCTTACGTTTTCCACCACCAACAATGAATTCGAGATATACCAACTCTTCCTTTCCAAACTCACACTTTTTTTATGTTCAACTTCAGTTAGCCTTTATGTAACACTTGAAACATTTTTTCATCGTGAATGAAATGTTCTTCCCAAGTTTTGCTATAAACGAGATATCATCCAAGTAGACAAACACAAATCTTCTTTAAAAGGTCGTAACAAATCATTCATCAAACGCATGAACGTCGCTAGAGTGTTACACAAACCAAATGGCATCACAAACCGTTCAAACAAAAAAAGATTAGCATGCCGATCAAAAACTCTCCGAAAGCCGCCAAACATACCAATGGCCGCTAGTTTTAGGATAGTGGGCCCACGTTCCACAGATGATGTGAATGTGTTAGTTTATGGTCGGCCTATCTGTTTTTATTAATAAAACAGATATTATATTAACAAGTAGAAGTTATAGAGCATAATGTTAGATCCGCAGATGTTACTATAGTACAATGGTAAAGTCGTTAGGTGGTGATAACAGTGACCTGAGTTCGAATCTCGTCTGCATTGGGGTGAGTATTTTTTTTTTCCCTAGCTACCTGGCTTGTAAGTAGTGTACTTCGGTCAAACCTTTAATATAACCTTTCATATTCAATAAAAAAAATGTTAAAGCCATTGACAAGGTCTTCTATCACTTTACATTTCAAAAAAAGTGTGATGAGGATTAACATATGTAATACTCCCTCCGTCCAAATTTACTTGGGGTAATTGGTTTTGATACACTCGTCTTACACTTATTAAAATTGGTGTTCTTTCACAATTTTTTTAAACAAAATCATTGCATTTGAGTTTGGAAATGTAACACAAAAAATGAAATGCTTCGGTGTTGTGAAAGATTTATCAAAAAGCATCAATTTGAGCAAGTATAAGGTGAGTGTATAAAAACCAAATACCTCAAGTAAACTTGGACGAAGGCAGTAAAAGATATCATTTTGCATATACTTTTATAACAGCTAGCCGGAAAGTGTGACGATTATGGTATTAGAACGGTTTGGTTTGGTTTAGGCATTCAAATGCCTAGTTATAATGGGGACTTACTTGGTTGGGTCATATCTTGGTTTGATTCATTTTTAAATGAAAATGAAAAGATATTTAGTATAATCTATTTGAGTATTTGGAATTACAAAAACTCTGTAATCTTCAATGAGGGTACTCCAAATCCAGTGGAATGTATTCACATGGTTAGAAAGTTTAATGCAGATTGGGAATGTACCACTTGTACGGTTGATTTGAAAAGTCTGAAACAGAAAACAAAAAGTATATAGGGTACACAAGTGCAGAGAATGGAGAGAATAAACGAATTTCAAGTTGATGCTTCCTTTGATATAAATGATGGTTCTTCTGGAGTTAGGATGACCCATTGGATTAATAATCGCATTTTTGACATTTTTAGTCCAGGCATCATCACCAGCGCCTCCTATGCGGAAGCAGTAAAGATGCAGTGGGCTTTGGAGTTGCATTCCAGGGATATCAAAATTACAACAAACAATAAAGATGCAATTGCTTCTTTAAATGGAAAGCCTTCTTCCATGAACTGGCGAACACAAATAATATTGTGGGATGTTAGTAAATCTGAAGTGTGTCATGTACATAGAAGTCTTATTGATCCAACAAACAGATTAGCGAAATAGAATCGATCCAAAAAGAACTTTATTACCGTGATCGTCACACTTGCCGGCTAGCTGTTATAAAAATATATGCAAAATGAAAGAGTGATCTCTTTCATTACATATGTTGATCGAGCAAGCATGGAACCAGATACGTGCAAACCAAGGTTCGACAATTGATTTTGATTTTCATTAAAATACTCCGTATTAATTAACATCATTCATTTGATAAGATTTAGATTTTTCATATTTAGATGGTTTCCAGCCGATATCAGTCATGAATAGAGATGTACAGTGTATAAACCACGAATACTATTATAAACCCTCGATAATCCAAAATCTGTTTGCACATTTTATGTATGGGGTTGTTACGGATGCAACTTAGCGCCTAGATTCAAATATGCAAGCGCCCTCGTGGATCACGTGTGCTAATTGCATTGGGACCTTTACCCACTTATAGTGGTCAACCCACTGACTTAATTCAATTTTTTTTTTTTTAATCTAAAGTTTTTACCTTTACAAATTTCATTTGGCGGTCTTTCATGAGTAATTCTACAGATACACCCAAAAATCTAAGAATTTGATCTGATGGTCAGTACTTTGTGAGCTTAGCATTGGGATGGGTAGTGGGCAAAGATTACAAAGTATTGACCGTCAAATCAAATCCTTAGATTTTTCTCTAGATTTTTAAATGTACATGTAGAATTATTGGGTCTTTCCCTCGTTAACCCTCTTTTTTTTTCTTAACTCGAGAGGTTTTATTATAAAAATGAAAAATATATACACCATATA
>JAJJMA010178224.1:0-12695 GCA_023529015.1 Papaver nudicaule
ATAGGATCATTTCTATCTCCATTCTTCTTCCTCCTCTTCTTTTCTTCCTGTCCATCTATATTTTTCCTGGCTGATTTGGGGGCGAGCCCATATTTCATGGGGGCGAGCACTACTTCAAATATCCCACCCCAGTTTATAAGGGGTGGCTAATTACAACTAATTTATCCTAATCAGTTACAAATCATAATTACCACTAATTATCTACCCACTAATTCTCCCTCTCAATTTTCAGTTACAAAAAATCACTCCCACTCCCCTACTCCTCCATTAACTTCCCACATAACTTCTCAAAAAACCAAAAAAAAAAAACCGAAACCCAAAAATCGAATTAGACCTCTTCATATTTTCTCAAAATCCTGACTTACTAGTCTCGAGTGCGAATTGAATTAATGGCGACAGACGGAGAAGGAGATGATTCAACAATTACTTACAAGAGGAGGAAAGAAAAGAAAAAATCAAATAACAACCGTGACGAAGAGGAAGAACAACCGGGGGAAAAATCTTTGGCGGAAATTCAGAGGTAAGTTCATACAATCACTTTTTCAATTGTTTTAGATGTAGTTTGAATCGATTTGATAGGTTAGAAACCGTCAATTGAATTTACAGCATGAAAACTCGTCAAGCTATGGTAGAATAGCATGACGATTTTACAGTTTCAGAAAAAAAATCAAGAACAATCGTCTTGCTGTTGAACAAAAGCTTGACGATTTACATAGTTTCAGATATAGTTTCCTAGTTTTGCATGCACAGAATCGTCATACAATAATACATTTCCTTGACGAGTTGCCCTAAATCGTCTGAATATTGTCCCACAGAAAAAAATTTAAGAACAATCGTCGAGGTTTTGCATAATTCCTTGACGAGTTAGTCACTATCAGATTAAATTTCCTATTTTTGCATGCCTTGAATCGTCATGTAACTATACATTAACTTGACGAGTTTCTTGAAATCGTCTCAATAGTGTCACAAAGCATGACGAGTTTGGACATAGAAAATTTTGTTTCTGTTCAGTTTTATGAGTAAATCGTAATGCTTTACCTTGACGATTTAGAGTGGGGCATAATAAACTCGCCGTGCATTTGTAAAATTCCTTGACGATTTAGATTGTTCTGATGAGAATCGTCATATATTCTTTTGTTTCCATGACGATTTACTGTGTCATTTTACTTGTTAATTGATTTGTTCTGTGTATGTATTAAGGTTGGAGAAAATCAAAAGTGGAAAAAGACCAATGCCACCCACGGGTTCCAAACCAAGTCTTCGTTCTACCAGACAGCGACCCGTGATAATCCATGAGCCAAACCCTGATGCAGTTCCTACTCCTATGGAGGTCGATGATGATGCTAATGTTCCAAGGGATGAAGATGATATTCCTCTCGACGTGCTCCAAGTGCAATTTGACGAATACGGAGTTGATGGGGTACAACCTAATGACGTAGCCCAAGGTGATGAGGATGATGAGGATAGTCCTAATGATGATGAGGATATTCTTAATGATGATGATGATGAGGTCAAAGGTGAAGACCAACCCCAAGGTGAAGACCAACCCAAACGCAAAAAGAAAGCTAAAGCGAAGGAACCACACATTCCCGATGAGATTCTGATGCTACCAAAAGAACACGGACCTTACGGGGTACCAGCTGATGGTGGAGAGGTTCTTTTCGGATACAAAACCTCTTGGGCTCAAACAGTCTACGCTACCATGGTAATATACCCGTCCCTTGCTTATAATTTAAGATACGTTTAGCTAATTTGATTGTTATTAATAAATTTTTATCTCGTAGGTTCATTCGAATGCCACTAGAATATTGAGGCACCAAACGGCGTACCGCAATATGTCCAACTGGCCGCTTGAAGGTGAATGCGAAAGGTTCATAGAGATTGTTGACAACTCCGGTCTGAGGCCAATCGTGGATAACTCTGTTATCAACTATGACAGCGAGACAGTATCTGCATTCTGTGAGAGGTATTATGCGGAGACCGACACCATGCACTTTGGGTTCGGGGAGATGGGGCTCACTCCTGAAGATGCTCATCATACTTTCCAGGTCAAAATTGATGGCAAGTCAACCAGTGAATGCTACGAAAAGCAACTCACTTTTAAGAGACTTCGTGAATTGTGCGAAGAGTTGTTTGGGTGGGGTGAGGACGAGGCGAACTCATGGTTTATGCTTGACAAGTATGACAAACCGAAGAGGGAGTTCAATCTGGTAAGGTTGAGAGCGGAGTATTCTGGGACCAAGAAAAAAGAAGAGGATGCTGGACTAGAAGATCATGAAGTAAGGGCTGCTGCTGCGGCTTATCTCTTATATGTCCTCACTATTTGTGTATTCCCTTCGTCTGCCGGTAACAGGGTGAACGCCAACTACCTCCAGCTACTACATCCCTTGGATGAGGTGAACCAGTACTCGTGGGGAACAGCCATAGTGTCACACGTGAACACGGCGCTGAGAAAGGTATCCCGGCATAAAACTGCTCAATTCAATTGCAACACGTCTCTGCTGCAGGTAATATATGGTTTTTTGGTGGTTTAAGTTCGTACATATATATGGCATGTTGTTTATGTGTAGTTGATGCTCTTCACAGGTGTGGATTTATGAACACTTTCCGAAACTAATGGCAGCAAATGATAAGTGGATTGATCTGGCAAAGAAAGGGCAATGGCAACCACATCAACCAAGAGGCCAGAGGTACATGTTCACGGGGGATCAGCTGAAGGGAAAGAAGAATTGGTACCTTTTCGTTCGCCAAAGATTAGACAGCATGGAGGCACATGAGGTAGTTTTTGACCCCTACATGGACCATAGGAAGGAGGGAAAAATGGCACCAAGAGATCCAATTTGTATGTACAATGGTCTTTTGTGGCACCCCCTTGGGCATACAATGTACGACCCGAGCCGAATAATGAGGCAAGTCGGGTATATTCAAGATCGTCCACTTGACAAAAAAGGTGATGGGGCATTCAAAGTGGATCGTGATAAATCAGGTGCTGACATTGGACGTATCGTCGTAAATTACAAACCAGAGCCCTCTTACAAACATTGGAATGCATGGATGGATAATTTGATAGACAGATATCTTTTATGGGATCCGGTGGTGCTTGGACATGAGAGCACAAAAGAATACATGCATTGGTACCTTGCATTCACGCATGCCAAAGTGATACGTGGGGAAGGGGAAGTCAGAGTCCCTCGTGGCCGTGGTGGACGTGGGCGTAATACCGTCCATGATGATTCTTCGTTGTACAAGTTATGCGTAAGTATACATTTTGTAATTGAGTTGTCTAATATTCACACTTAGATTACTCAAACATCTAACTCATGGTTTTTTTTTATGATAATAGAAGGAGCGGTTGAAAGATGTCCTCAACTGGTTGTGTTTGAGATCGGATAAAGGAAAGGGGTTGACCGAAGTTGAACTGAACCAACATAATCAACACATTAGGCACATCAATATGCCTGAGGCGGAGCACATGTTTGAGGAATTACGACGCAACACGAAGAGTCGTCATATTGAAACCAGTGACACTCAAGAGACTCAAGAGACAGGAGAAACTTCTAGACGAGGTCGTGGTCGTGGCCGTGGTCGTGGTCGTGATCGGGGTCGTGGTCGTGGTCGTGGTGAAGGTGAAGCCGATGGGGGCAACAATGATATGGTTTAGTTTTTTCGTTTCGCACTTTGGTTTTAGTAGGTGAAAGAATATTATGTCGGTTTGGTGTGTTTGATACATTTTTCGTTTCCTAGGTTGACAATGGTTTTTTTTTTGTTTTTAACGGTTTGTTGCTGACAATGGTAAATCGTACTTTGTTTGATTCATTTGTGTTAGTTTACATGTCTAAAATGTTTGGAAACTCAAAGAAAAAATCAGAAATTCGTCATGGTTTATGATCAAACCACGACGATTCCGATAACCTGTTTCCAAACAGCTGTTAATACACCTAAACTCGTCATGGTTATGATGCAAATCACGACGATTTGAGCATAACTGTTTTTTGTCAAATCTAAGTCGTCAAGATCTGATAACATAGTATGACGATTTAACTTGTTTTCTTGGCAGAGGGGTGATTCTTCTCAAAGGTAAGTCGTCAAGGTGTTATTACATAGTGTGACGATTTAGCAAGCAGTATTTTCGGGCATTTTAGATCTACTTCTTAAATCGTCATGCAAATTCAAAAACCTTGACGATTGTTCATATCTACCCGCTGGGTCGTCATAGACCATCATAAAACCTTGACGAGTTTTGTAGAATCGTCACAATATTATGTCATTTCTTTGACGATTCTGGGACGAAGCAATTGGGTTGAGTTGATTTTCGACAAATTTAACATTGAAGTGAGTCTTCCCATAACTGTTTTGATCTTTGAGGATCATGTTTGAACATTTTCGAAAACACATCGACAAATGGTGGCGGTGGTGGGGGTGGAATTGGAGGCAGCGGTGGTGGTGGAAATGGAGATGGTGGTGGTTATAATGGAGGTGGTGGTGATAATGGCTAACTATCTAGTCCTAGGATGATTTTCTAATTAACAATCTAATATTTTTGATAATCAATAATTTATTTACTAATCCCAATTACAATCTCTAATCCTAATTATGGTGTATAAGGGGTTTTTGAGATTACTTCATTGTGACCCTATTTTGGATTCGCCTTCGCCCCCATGAAATATGGGCTCGCCCCCAAATCAGCCTGGATATTTTTCCATACCAACATTCAAAATCTCTTATTTATACTCAAATAAATGCACATTCTATATGAATTGGTTAGGGTATAATGGTAATGTAGTCTATAAATTTAACTAAATCTCTAATCTTCTTAACAATTCATGTATTTTGTATACTCTTAAAGCTTCTTAACAAGTAATTTAAAAGCACGCGCAAAACGCTTGCTGGCTATCTAGTTAGTACAATGTGCATAGAATTTTGGTGCTCCAAGCAGGCCTTGGTACTCCAGCTTTAGTGAGTAAGTCTCACAACTGTTGACCGTCAATGGTTAAGTCAAGGCATGCCAAACTGGACAGAGTTTTGGGCTTACAAGACCATCGTGAGTGGGCTGATCATGGACTTTAATTTGGCCTGCTTGGCATTAGGGTTTTGATAAAGAAACGTGCTTTGAGCCTTCCCAAAATTCTACCTCCCCTCCTTTAGTACCTCCAACTAGTAATGTTGGTGCTCCACTTAGTTTCCAAACTTTTTTAAATACTAAACTACCCTTATCTCATTAGTTCTAATTATTCGATTAATGTTAATAAATAGTGATTTTGTTAATCAGATCTCTCTTCCATCTAACCCAAAATTCGATTATTCCCTTCTTCTCTTTTCTTTTTCAAACAAAAAACCGCAAAATTCGTCGTCTAATCATCATAAGATCGTCGATTAACAAAAATTTCATCGACTTGCAATTACAATAAGATGGTGAGAACAAAACAACAATTCAAACCCCCAAACAATCCAAGTGCAACCAACTCTTTCGGAAATACAACGACAAAATCGAAGTGAGAGTGAAGAAGAGAAGATGGCGCCTATGAGAATGTAATTTTGTAAACCCATTTCATCCTAGTTGTTAAATATTATATTTGTATGATATTTTTTTGTTGATTTTGTATGTGAAATCGATGGTTTGAAAGATTTTGAAACATGAACAGTTGAGAATTCGACCCCTAAAAATACCCAAAATAGGAACCGAATGTTGATTGTTCTTGAGCACGAAGAACAATTCGGCTCCCAATTTATTTATAACATTCGACCCCTACGCTGCTTGTTTTTGTAGGGCCGAATGTTAATTCGGCCCCAAAGTTGCAATTTTTTAAGGGCCGAATTTAGTTGCAAATTTTTTTAAAAGTCAATCCTTGAAATTCGGCCAATAACTAATTTTATCGAATGGGCCGAATGCAAATTCGGCCCATAACTAGTTTTCATTTTATGAGCCGAATTGCTTGTATTGTTGTTTTATAGTTAAGTTGTTAGGCTTGTTGTACAACGGATGATTATTAACATACGTGGTATGGACACCACTACCACTACTATTACTGATTAACAAAATCAACATAATACTCCCTCTGTCACAGTTTAACTGTCCTCATTACTATTTTCATTTGTCTCAAAAATGTAACCAGCTTCTAATTATATATGTATTTTTCCAACAAACTCGCAGATATACCCTTAAAAAATAGTGGAAACAAATTCATAAATATTTATTCTTATTACAATATTTATATTCTTTTTCCTTTTATAGTTATCAAAAATAAAGTCATATATTTTCTCTTTATTATTTCCTACCTAAAAATAGAAATTCATTATACTCTCTATATTTAATATGGGTATACTCGTACATTCAAATAATCTCCTTATTTTTTTTGACTTAGTCAAAGCGGTCAGTTAAATTGAGATGGAGGGAGTATTAATTTCACCAAATCATATCTAAAATACATAATAGGAAAAATAAATTTCAAGATCATAATAGGAAGAACTTCTGTAGTATGATGCTTAATGACTCTCGCTTGTTGATGAGTGTAGTTGTCGACGAGGGTAAAAAGGTGTTCCAGGATTTGAAGTCTTTGATTGATCTAGGAGGTGGAACAGGAGCTGCGTCGCATGCCATTGTTGAAGCCTTCCCGCATCTGAAATGCACTGTTCTTGACCTCCCGCATGTGGTTGCAAACTCCCTTCATGCAGGCACGTCGTCAGACAACTTAGTATTTGTTGCTGGTGATATGTTTGCGTCCATCCTTCATGCCGACACAATTTTAATCAAGGTATATTCTCATCCCCCTAGATGAACTCTTGTGCAGATTATAGCAAAATTGTGTCGTATCCATCAGCGTCACCCAATTAGCATGGCTTGCTGTCATAAAATGACGCTAGTACTCTTCTAACATTCACTAATTATGTGCCACGGATATATCCGTTGCAAATCGCATGTTGCACATGGGAGCAACACATTGTGCACCAGATATATTCGTTGCACAAATTATTTTCTTTCGTTGCTCAACTTAGCAGCTTTATAACTCACTAATCATGGACTGAACATGCGATAATAGCTAACAGTATCATAATTTTCAGTTTACGCTTCATAATTGAACCGATGAGGAGTGCGTAAAATTACTGAAGAAATGCAAAGAAGCTATTCCGTCTAGGGAGCATGGCGGTAAGGTGATTATAATAGATGTTGTGGTTGAGGAACACCAGAACAAACAAGGAAAGGATCAGTCAATAACTACTGAAACTCAACTAATGTTCGATATGGTGATGATGACTCTGTTTGGTGGTAAAGAAAGAACCGAAAAAGAATGGGAAAAGATTTTCCTGGAGTCGGGTTTCATGGACTATGAGATAACTCCTATTTCTGGGTTTCGGTCCCTTATTGAGGTGTATCCTTGATCATCAGTGAATAGTGATGATACCTTGGTGATGCACAAGCATTTATGTATTTCCATTTATGTAATACTCCCTCTGTCACATTTTAACTGTCCTTATTACTATTTTCATTTGTCTCAAAAATGTATCCAGCTTCTAATTATATCTGTATTTTTCCAATAAATTTTCAGATATACCCTTAAAAAATATCTAGATAAATTGGAAACAAATTAATGAATATATATTTTTTTTTATAATATTTAGATTCTTTTACCTTTTATAGTTTTCAAAAATAAAGTCACATGTTTTTCTCTTTATTATTTCCCACTTAAAAATAGAAATCATTTATTCTCTCTATATTTAATAAGGGTACAATAAGAAATTCATTTGATCTCCTTATTTTTTTGACTTAGTCAAAGCGGTCAGTTAAAATGAGACGGAGGGAGTAGTTTAGAGGTTTTGGTGAGTATAAAAATAAAAGATAGCTTCGGAATTTTCTTACCAAAATTTCCAGCGGTATCTTTGTTCATGGTGACTTGTTTTATGAGCATATGTCATTAATGTAGTACAGTGGTAAAATCGTTCAGCGTTGTTTTCATTTTGTTAAAACTTCTATTGTTAGTTGTGTGTTTGGAACTTTGGAGGTTGGTTTTTTTTTTTTGCCTTCCTTCTTGGTATTCTTTATCACTTCTTTTCTTGTTTTTTTTATCAATAAAATTTTAAAAAAATAAATAAAAAATATAGCTGACTTTATCATGGCCTGTATTTTTAATCTTTTTGTTGTTCAATGAAAAATAAATTTGTTAGAAGATAGTCCCAGATCACTTAGATCAGCCATAATGAATCTAAATATAATATGGAAGGGCCACTCCACCCATTGCCAATTGGTTTTGAGTTGGATGCCCGCAGACTTTAACATGGTATCAGAGCTAGGTTAGGTGGTGTGTGGATTCCGTGTTTCAGTGTCCAGTTCAGTGTCCATGGGCCGTACGTACGCAATCTGTAGGCCACAATCCAGTGTTCAATCCAGTATTCAAAGTCCAGTGTTGTTCAGTGTTAATCCAGTATTCAAACTCGACCCCTCTCGAGTTTGAGGGGGGGTCCAGTGTTGTTCAGTGTTAATCCAGTATTCAAACTCGACCCCTCTCGAGTTTGAGGGGGGGTGTTAGAAGATAGTCCCAGATCACCTAGATCAGTCATAATGAATCTAAATATAATATGGAAGGGCCACTCCACCCATTGCCAATTGGTTTTGAGTTGGATGCCCGCAGACTTTAACAAAATTATCTATGGGAAACACACATGGCACAATCATCTTTTATTGCTGTTATGACTTTCCTGTCAGACTTCTGTTAAAAGATTCTCTTTAATATTCAAACTTGTTGGATTCTCTCTGTTTTGCATTGTACTTGTAAATGAAAAATCATTTTTCCTCGAGCTTTGTTTGATCTAACTTACACATTCACTTTGTTTGTGCAGTTGGACACACTCTTACTAACAAGGAAACAGAAACTCACCATAACTAGACAGTGGAGTTTAGTGCATCTCAGAAACCCTTGCAAGACTTCACTATTCCTTCAGGGGAAACATATTTTAAAATTGTTTTAAATTGGCACTTTGAAGTTTATACTGCTCCCATGCACTTGATGTATTGTGAGATTATTTTAGTCTTTCTACTTGACACCATGCACTTTGACCCAAGACTAACAACTGACTTATGCTTTACCCAAGACTCCCCTAAATAGTAAATGACCCAAACCTAAACCCTGACTCTCAACTGTCACCTTAATTAACCTCATCTCTTAAGATTAGGAAGGGACTAACTAGCTTGCCCTTGATTCATCTTGAATATTTTTACATCATATTGGAGAGTTGAAATATTTTTACTTGTCAACCAACAGTAGTAATTAAGTTGGACAGTTGAGAGTTATAATAAAGGCAACAATCGTACACTGCCTGCCCTTTAATGTCCCGTTCCATTATTACATGACAAATTTCACTGATACGCATTCAACTCCAACCATACTGCATGAGTACACTCTTTACTAGAGACACAAGCAACAAGCTTTTCCTCATCTCATTTAACAAAGACAAAGTAAAAGAATTTAAAGAAGTTTGGCTAGAGAGGTAAACTAGCTGAGAGAGATTGTGATCATGGAGGAAATACAACACAGGATGGTAGAAGTGAATGGTATCAAGATGCATGTAGCAGAGAAAGGAGAAGGACCAGTTGTGTTGTTCCTTCATGGATATCCTCAGCTTTGGTACTCATGGCGACATCAAATCCTTGAGCTCTCAGGTCGTGGTTATCGAGCTGTTGCTCCTGATTTGCGAGGATACGGCGACACGGATGCACCTGCTTCTCCTACTAGCTACACTTATCACCATATAGTCGGAGATCTCGTTGCTCTTGTGGATACCCTTGGTGTTGAACAGGTATTAAAACCTTACCAACCCCAAAATCAAACTTGGCAAGAGTTTTTATGCTAAAATTTTGTTTCCGGTAATGTGTGTAGGTGTTTTTGGTGGGTCATGATTGGGGTGCCATAATCGCATGGCAATTTGCTTTGCTTAGGCCTGACAGAATCAAGGCCATGGTGATTCTAAGTGTCGCCTTTCTTCCGAGACATCCAACGATGAAACCCCTCCAGCGTTTCAGAACTTATTTTGGTGATGATTACTACATTTGTAGGTTTCAGGTATAAGCTGTTAATTTTTTTTTCTGATTCAAGTGTATGATTCAGAATTGTAGCAAGTGAAGGAATTACAGACTTTGTTTTCGACAGGAGCCAGAAATTGAAGCACAATATGCCAGTGCAGATACTTCATCCTTAATGAGGACGCTGCTGACATTTAGGAGAACTGGTCCTTTACTTGTACCAAAGGGAGTAAGCTTCGGAACTTTACCGGATACTCCAGTTCCATTACCATCTTGGTTAACCGAAGATGACATCCAGTATTACGCGTCCAAATTCGAAAAGACGGGCTTCAAGGGGGGTTTGAACTACTACAGAGCCCTTGATCTGTAAGTATATGCCTGTTTGTTTTTTTAACTGGGTCTGACTCAACTAGATCTGATTCGGCTCAACTGACTCAACTGGGTCTGACTCGATATGTTTGTTTTTTGAGTCAGATCTGACTCAACTGACTCGTATTTTTCCATTTTTTGAGTCAGTGATGTTAATCTGACTCAAATGAATCTGAGTCAGAGGTTAGGTCTGAGTCAGTGACCGAGTCAGATCTGATTCAAAATAAAAAACAACAGTCTGACATCTGACTCGAACCGAGTCAGTGGCCGAGTCAGACTCAGACGCTGAGTCAGTGAAAAAACAAACACCCTGTACTATACATGCTGTTAAATCACTTGCTAATTGTGCTATAATATCCTAAGAGAAAGTCTTTAATTATTTGTGCAGAAGTTGGGAATTAACCGCACCATGGAATGGGGTTCAAGTGAAGGTACCAGTGAAGTTTATAGTAGGGGACCAAAGAGTATATACACGGCGGTGGGTTCAAGAGAGACGTGCCGTTGCTCGAGGACGTGGTGGTGATGGAAGGAGTTGCTCATTTCATCAATGAAGAAAAACCTGACGAGATCAACCAACACATTTGCCATTTCATTGGCAAGTTTTAGTTGATTCATCATTATGCATTCGTTAGCAGATGCATTAAGTACTTAAGCATATTAATGTTGTTGTATTAGCTTCAAGCAAACAAGTAAGAGTCACAGTGGCATTCTCAATAGTATGCTCACAAAGTCACAGGCTTTCAAATCTTTAGGAAAGGGTAAAAACTAGTTTAAACATTTACGGACTTCTTGATTCGCATTAATCCAACTTTTGGGATGCACAATCTGAAGAAAAAGAAAAAACTGTCTGTTCTCCAAGATCATATAACGAAACAAGACTATTCATATGCGGAATTACTTGAACATTTATCGTCTCTGGGTCTTGAGCATACCATAGTTTCTCAAAAGTTGTAGCGTCATAACGAGAGAGTTTCCCATTCTGCCATAACAGAATTTCAGTCTTTGTTAGGGATAATAGCTGACACTAAAAGAGTTACAACAAGGACGCTCTTTCAAACGAGTACTGTTGTGGCGGTTGTTCGTATTTTTCTTCTTGAATACCCATATGTCCATCGTGCATTCTCCTGGCTTTACACAGTGAGGAATACAGACATACAAATCCCCTCCAAGCGTGACGTTCATATACGAACCGAAAGGAAGAGGACAAAGTGGTAATGGTAAAGATTGAAAGGTTTCGTTCGCTAAATCAAAGGCTTCAATGTTATAGAAGTCGCGAGATTTATTATTATGTTTTTTTATTTTTTTTGATCATTAAAGAAGAGATATTATTGATCAAAAAACAAGAGGGTACAAAGATTGTACCACCCTTAGTACAAAAAACAGAAAAAGCTGACTAGCAACAGAACTACTAGGAGCAGGAGAGAGTTATGCAAAATCAAAATACAATTGTGGCCAATTGACCATTACTGAAGTGTGATCAGAGTTTTCAACGTCTTTGATAACCAATGCCCATGTGTACAGATTGTACTTAGCTTTTTCAAAAACAGTGGCTGCTGTACTTGAACCAATGAAGAGCCCCATTAGCAAAAACTCCCAATCCCAAAAACTGATAGGCTGGTACTTGTTTGTCTCTCCACCCACGGCCATCACCAAGAGTGTAAACTTCGAGGTATCTACGGAAAATCGTAACAACCTTGTACTCGTTGGTGGAATGACAGTAACCGAATCCAATACAGTCGTAATCTCTACCCATCTCACGAATGCATTCACGGATGACGGGATTTGAAACGTATATAACCTCACCGATCCCGGATTCATACGTTTTGTAACATACCAAACCATTGCAAGAACCAACCAAGGTAATGGAGTGCGCAACCTTACCAAGTATGTTTGTAACTGCCGTGTACGAATTCTGAGTACAGTTTAGATTTACCAGCTCACAAGGTTGTTCTCTATAGTGAAGTTCGACATCATGGAACCAATGTAAATTATGTCTATGTGAGAAAAGAATACCTGTCTTTGGTTTCCCGAAGACACTCCGCCAGATTGAAACACTCCGCCAGATTTTGCATACTTTTCTGCATTGCAAGATGGATTGAAGAGGTACGTAACCGAGAACATATTTCTAATACCATATCTTAATTCAGTTTCTGTTAGGATCCTTGTCTCTTAACACAACTAAATAACCAAGAACCCTAAGATAAACCCTTTGATTGGGGGTTAGCCACCAGCTTGAAGAGAAGTTATAAAGAAATCAGAGTTTTGTGTATTGATTGATGTCTCAATTACATGACTCGAGTAGTATTTATAGATG
>JAJJMA010178240.1:0-11500 GCA_023529015.1 Papaver nudicaule
CCAACGGATTGGGGACTTGATTATCACTTAAAGGAGTCGCCATGGAGTTGTTTCTAGCTGGGAAAATGATACTCCACCCGGAAGACGGTTGACACCGAAAGATACAGTTTCAGTATTGGTCTCTTGTGTTGCGACGCTAACGAACTTCTGATTAGGCGAAGTTGGCCGCACAAAAGAGTCATGAATAAGATGACAAGATTATCACAATTCAAGCTTATGCGGGTACTCCAAAGTACAAGGCCCTGTTTGGGCTCCATGTTCGTGGATAAGGCTTCTATGCAGATGCGGCTGGTCTATCAACTCTATGCTCACCCCGGAACACTCACGGTTCCATGCTGCGCAGGGGACTTAATGTTGATGGTGGTTTTTGGCGAGGAGGTCGCAGGTGTAATTTCACATCAATTTCTGGCATCCTGGAATAGCTCGAGATAAGGTATGAATTTATTTTATAGTAGGGATAAGATATTTAATTACCGTTAGCTGTATTTTGATATCTCGCGACCCTAGCCTAGTAGCATGGTCCATATCCCTAGCCTATACGATAAAATACCTACGCATGCGCATTAGCTTAGCCCGTGCTTGAGCCAAAACCCTAGGCCATTCACGCCTTAGGCATATTGGGTGTACACGGCCAACCTTGGCCTGATTAGGGTATATGCGGCCATCTACTTGGCCAAGATGCCCACGCCACTCCTTTGGCCAAACTTTGGGCATCCACGGTCATGCCTTGGCCTAGTTTTGGATGCCCACGCCTTTGGCTTGGCCTAACTTTGGATGCCCATGCTACTTGCTTGGCCTAAACTTGGGTATCCACATCTTTTGCCTCGCCTAACCCTTGGAGGCCCATGGCCACTCCTTCCCCTTAGCTTTGGACGTCCATGGCCATGCCTTGGCCTGATTTTTGGGCGTCCACGCCACCTTTGCCTTATCCCCACCTCACGGCCATCTTTGGCCTAATCCCTATCTTACCTCACGGCCGCTCTTGGCCTAAACCCTATCCCGTCCTCACGGCCACGCCCAAGCTCCATCCCATGTCCACGGCCACTCCTTGCCATGCTCACGGCCCTTGGCCTAGTCCTTATCCTAATGCTTGCGCCCCTCCATGCTTGGAGGCCCACGACTATCCCCTGCCTTAGTTTTTGGATATCCATTACTTCTAGCGCGCCCTAACTTTGGGTATCCATGCCATTAGCTTGACCTAACCTTTGGGTATCCATGTTAGTTAGCTTGGCCTGATTTTGGGTGTCCATGCCACCTCTTTGGCCTGATTTTGGACGTCCATGGCCATCCCTCTCTCTAGTTTTTGGGTGTCCATGTTTATAGCTCGCCTTAATATTTGGATGCCCATGGCATCACCCTTGCTCAACTATTTGGGGGCCCTTGCGCCACCCCTTGCCTTCGTTTTGGATGCCCACACATCCATCTCTTGCCCTAGTTTGGATGCCCACGCATCTTCCCTTCACTTAGTCTTGGATGTCCACGGCCATGCCCTAGCTTATTGCTTGGAGGCTCGCGGTTATGCCTTGGCCAAACTCTTGGAGGTCCAAGAATTATGCCTTGGCCAAATATTGGAGGCCTCATAATCATGCTTAGCCTAATTTATGGGGGCCTTATAGTTGGCTCTTGCCTAATTCGTGGGGGTCTTATTGTTTTCCCTTACTTGTGCTTATGGAGGTCCATAATTGTCCTCTTCCCCTCACGGCTAGCCTTGCCTCTTTTGAGCTAGAGTTCATCTTTCCCTAGCCTCCCCTATTTATGGGTCCCACTGATCCAAATCCTAGAGGATTATGGATTTTATTAAGTCCATAATACTCTAGTTTCCTAATCAAATTCGGAAATCTGGCAGTTCAGCTCACGTATTTCTTCATGGCGTGATTTTTACAGCCCAATCCGTGAGGAATTAGAAGGCGCTTCCTTCACGAAATATTTTCCTCTGTGAATTTCCTATAACATACTAAAAATTCAGATTTTTATCTAATATAGGCTGGCCTGGGCGATTTTACCAATGGACAACATGCAAACTGTTCAGAAATCCGAAAATAACATAAACGTTATGGCTTATCCTTTTATATCCAATGTGGGATTATTATCATGCTATGCAACATAGCTTATCATAATTATTGTGGCCTATCTTTAGGTCTTATATTGGCAATGCTTATGCATTCTTGATGATGGCTACGCCGTGATGGCATCATTCGTCTGTTTTTCCTGATTATGGACTTGCTTCCATAAATCAGTGCTATAATTCTTAATCATGGCTCATGGCTATGACTTATATTATTTTGGGCATTCATATGTCTTCATTATCCAGGGAATTGGTGCATTACATGCCACAAACTAATTTTCCTTATTTATGGCAAACCGAAAGTCGTATTTATTTGACTATTGCCACAGAGAGTTGCTGAAATCCTCTCTGTCTAATTGGCGATTGCATAGCTCAATCCTTAGACCTATCTTATCTAATGGCGGTTGCTAGCTCAACCCTTAGATGACTTATCTTATCTTATCTAAATGGCGGTTGCTAGCTCAACCCTTAGATTTATTGGTTTAAACGGCGATTGCCCGGCTCAATCCTTAAACCAAATCTCAAAGAGATATTCAAAGCTTATCGCTTAAAATCTCTATCTTATCGCAAAGTCCTAAGCTTATCAGTAATTGATACGACTTGCACCTAGTCAGCTTTGACTTAACAAATAACAAATATTTAACAAATCTTACGAGAATCAAGTAAGTTACATGGGGGGATATTCTTTAGGGTTTTGGTTTGGCGGTCTACGGCACGTGTGATTGCAACGGCTTAATCACTTAACGGGAAAGAAAACTAAGTCGTGCGAACGTTGCTGAGAAGATGGGATAAGGTAGTGGGTTGTTAGTCTTCCCTATTATTAGGCGCAAGACTCTTAACAACTGACCCCACTCTTTCCTCACTCCCACTCTCCCACTACTTCCACTTCTTACGAGATCAGTTGAGAATATATTGCTATAAATAGGTCACTCGACCAGTTTGGAAATCATCTCATTCTCATCCAAGATAAGTTTAACAAGTTCAGTGCAAGTATAATCAAGTCTATCTTATCGATAATTGATTAACTCTTCTCATTCAGCATTTATTATCTAGTGAGAACTGAATATTCATCCTTATCTAGCAATATTTATCTCAATATCACAGAAAATCATAGCAATTCTCTGATCTCATCTTTCTCTGCTTCCCTCCCTAAACCAACCCTAAAATCCTCTTCTTGTAACTGAAGCAATACTCGAACGGTCATTTCTTGGTTTAGGCGAGTCTTGTTCGATCTTGACCTCTCGAATTCATCACAATCTTTTATTACATCATTACACTTCACACTTTACCCCTCAGATTCCTTTATTTGTTTTATACCTAAAACATTTTGGCGACCACAGTGGGAGGTCATTATCTCAGTTTTAAGAAGATATGGTTGAAACCAGGAGGCAGAGTTCAGAGAATACAAGTTCTCCAAATAACCCTAGTGTCCCCACGAGTTTGCCTACTGCAAGTGGGGTCACAAACACCCAAGTTAGTGGCGCCATCACCTCTGGCCCCACAACCCCAGCCGTGAGCTCAAACCCTAACCCTAATTTTGCTCCTGCCTCAACTCAGAGGGGGCCAACCTTATCCCCTTCTCCCTTGGGCGTGTCATCCCCTCTGGTGGGATCCACCACGCCTACTTCATCCTCATCTCTCCAGAACGTCCAGCAGGGGTCCACATTATCCCTATCCTGCTCCAACATGTCCCTATCTTGTGCTGCAGGGACAACCAATCATGTCAGGAACGCCACTGCTGGCCTCACACCAAAAACGTGACTACCATCACTCCTAATGACGTCCCCTCTCTAGTGGGACCCAACTCATATCCTCCTTTCACTCCTGCCATCACCCATTCTCTCAGTTTGGGCCCTGCTTTGCCTTTGCCACCTGCTATCACGCCTCATATGGTGGGGGCCACTATCAATGTCGCTCCCACAGATAATTCCCCCATTCCTAACCAAGTTAGTCTTTCAGATCTGGTAAAGACTTATCAGGAAGAAGAGGAGGATCCAGAAGATTTCGTACAAAGATTCAGAGCCAAAGCTTTTGATTATCATAATAGGGAGATAAACGAGTCACAATTGGTGGAGATTTGCATAGGAGGGATGGAGCCACGTCATCAAGAATTAATGGGGAGCTTCCAGCCCCGCGCCTTCCAAAAACTCTATGCAATAGCCGGGCAATACGCTGAGATGGGAGATAACTCTGTCAACAGGGGACTGGGGACTGAAGGCCCGCACCATAAGGCCACCAACCCACCTCGACGCATCCAGAGTTTCACCACCTACGAAAAACCAGTAAGTCAAGAGTCTAGTTTCTTAATAGAGAATTTATGTGAATTATTACACCTGCCAAAACGTGAACCCTATCACGTCAAAACCCTAATTTCATGGTTCCCTCAACTCAAGTGGGGCCAACCTCATCTCCCTCCTTCATGGACGTCCATCCTGGTCCACCTCATCCCTATCCTATGCTAACACGTCCCCCTATCCTTTGGTATGGGGACCACCACTCTCCAAGATAGGGACGCCACCAGCTCCTCTGCTGGTCCCACCACCCAAACCGTGAGCCCTATCATAACCAGAAACCCTAATTTCGCCTCTACCTCAACCCAGATAGGGTCCACCTTATCTTCTTCTCCCTTGGGCGTGTCAACTCCTCTGGTGAGTTCCACCACGCCTATCCTATCCAATATCACGTCCCCCCTATCTCATATGGTGGGGACTACCAACACCACTATCTCTCCTACTCCTTACACTCCTATCTCAAGCCGCACAGAAGCTTTCCTCTTTGGGCCCCGCACTGGAGAAACAAGGAGTACTGAAGACTCACCTAGCATCGTGGATCTCATGAAGACCCAACAAGATTTAGCCCTGAGTCAAAACAATATGGTGAAAACCCTGATGGAGTTGCTAACTTGCTTAAGGACTCTATCAGAGAAGCTGACGCCACCAACAACTCCAGGGCTCTCACGTGCAGAAACCCCTGCCAATCTTAACAAGGCGGGTCCCTCTCAAATTCATGTTATTCCTGATGATCAGGATACCCATGTCCACACCACACGTGGACCAAATACAGGTTTACAACATAACTTCGTCACTTGTGAAGATCTGCAGAATCTTTTGCAGGCTCGAAGCATGGAGAATTCAGATTTGTTTCATCGTCATCAACCTCCATATCCAATTGAAGTTCAGCGTGAATCTCTTCCTGAAGGGTATGTCACACCTTCATTCTCCATGTATAATGGTATTGGGAATGCCCGAGAACATATCTCTCGCTTCCTGGAATCATTGGGAATACATGAAAGAAATCAAGTTGTATGTCTCAAGGAATTCTCGAAATCTCTGACGGGAAAGGCATATACTTGGTATAATAACCTAGCTCCTAATAGCATTCTCAGCTGGAGCCAGATGGTTAATGCTTTCCTCAAGAAATACTTCTTCGTGTCTGAGCAACTTACTCTTTCCGATTTGGGGAGACTCTATCAGCGAAACAATGAACATCCAGATGATTACGTAACGAGATTCAGAACTCGTTCAGTGGATTGCAATGAGCCAAATGTGACAGAGGTACAGTTGGTGGAGCTTTGCATCAATGGAATGATACCAGTATATCGCGCCTTGTTGGAGAACTTGGATATCGACAATTTCACTAAGCTCCATAAATCCGCCAAACGATCCGCCACTACTGCACCTGCACTACTAGAAAGGCCCAGGCCTTTAAAAGCTGAAGAAGCCCGTGGTGAAACGCGTGCCAGCAAGCGACTTGTCAACAAACAATATAGTTTTCTTTCCTCAGTTCACGCTATCACTGAAGGTGTCAAGAGGAAGGCGCCTACTCCTGAGGCCCCGCAATTGAAACGTGCAGCTCCAGCCCAACCTCAAGCTCCGGCACGGGTCCCAGCTAATGCCCCTGCACCGAAGGCACCACGACAACAGAGGGAATTCCCTAAGATCCCTGATTTCCCATGTACTATGGATGAAGTGATAGAGCTCCTGGAAGCATGGATTCAAGATGGTGCTGTCAAATTACCTCCTGTACGGATAGAGCCTACAGCACAAGAAATGACTGATCCCAAGTATTGTCATTTCCATCGATTCGTCAATCATCCCACCAGCGAGTGTCATCGACTCAAACAAATCTTCAACGAAAAGATCGAGTCGGGAGAGTTGAACTTGGGGACTGAGGGTGTGCATAAGAATCCACTCCCTCAGCACCAACCTCAACGTCAACACCAACGTCAGCATCAACCCAACATTCGAAATTTCACCATCTCCGGAGAATCTGTCAAGCAATCTGCTAATTATCTGATGGAGAATTTGTGCGAGCTCTTGCACTTTTCTAGAAGTCAGCGAAGCAACATTTTCACTGCCCTCAGCTGGATTGCTAGCGGCAAAGAACTACCTATACCTGAAAAGGTTCAGCCAAAGCCCGGCGAGGTGACACCAGAGATGATGGCAGGGGAACGCGTTCCAATACCAATTATCTCCGCTCGTCTCGAAGGTACGAATTTTAAGAAAGTTCAAATTGATGCTGGTGTTATGGTTAATCTAATTCCAATCAAAACACTCCAAGCAATTGGAATCTCTCGACGGGATGTCATCTACTATCCCACGGTAACGAAAGATTCAAAAGGAAAGCTCCAAGACATATATGGTCATGTTACTTTGGATCTGAAGGTGGACTTTGCTCGCACCAAAACCAAGTTTCATGTAATCAAAGAGGATGAGGAGCACGACATGATCTTAAGATGTCCCTGGCTCCATGGGAAGAGATTTGTACCTACAATCTCACCAGTAATCATCAAAGGCCAAGAGTTCATGTTTGACCAAGAAAGCTGCAACGTGGGAAAGCTAGAGTACCGCGTGGGGTCCGAAACTCTGGTGATATTCAAAGAGGTATGTGAAAGTGATTTGAAATACTTTATTCAGAATTATTTAGTTCATGGAAATCCTATCCAACGTGTCCCTACACAAGGATTGGATAATTCTTTGACTTGGGGACTTGATTGCATCAAGTCTATCAAATCCTCTGAGGCACCTCATCAGGAAATCAAGGCCACTACAAATAAGTGGGTTCGGGCAAAAGCAACGGTCTTATAGGCGAAAGACACCTGAGATGTCATGGGTTCCTAAGGCTGTTTTTCAAGAAGGAGATAAGGTTATGCGATGCACTAACCGAAAAGTAACTTCTATTTCGGGGTCCACACCAAACTGGGAGGGACCTTATGTTATATCTCGAGTCATGCCTGATGCGCGATACATGATAAGCGTAATATATGAGCGGCCTTCAAACATGGTGATCAATGGCAAGTGGCTCAAGAAGATATGAAGATTCACTTTCCAATTCCTTCAAAAGAAAAGTGCAAGCAATCTCTTGCCTTTTAACAATTTCATTCAAAAATTCAAATTCAAAACTTATGAGTTCAAAACCATCAATTCCTACAAACCCTTTGTTCATAAAGCCAAATAAAAGCAAAATAAAATTCTACTGAGAAAATGTTTTGCTCCTGAAGCTCTTCAGAATCAACCATCTAATGAAGATCTCGCTCCTTCATCAACTGCCTTCTTTATTAGAGCAATATGAGCAGTCTTCTTCTTCACCTCTTCAGTTAACTTACGGAGTTCCTCAGTCATGGCATCATGATTCCTCTCTTCCTGCTTCACCAAATCATGGGTGGATTCGCCAACAGCAGCACGCTTTGTTCGAACATATTGGATTCTCGCCTGAAGCCAAAGCAAATTGAGTTTGAATGTCTTTAGGGTATCAATCAACTCTCTTACCTCATTCAATGCCTCGTCAGTCATATCTCTCAGCGGGGTAGCCTTCATCTTTGAAATCACACTCATAAGGTCGGTTACAATGCCGATAAGTGTATGAAAGCAGGCACTTCTTCCAGCAATGACGAAGTGACCATAACGATTCCATATCTTTTCATACAGTGGGACGTGTCTCTCTGAGACATTAAATCCTCCCACTAGTTTATGGCCAGGGAGAGTCGTGTCATGGGGAGGATTATACATCACACCAGCATGAGGAAACTCCCGAAGCATCCACCTAATTGGAGCATTTACGACAGCAACATTGATATTCTCGTGGGCTTGTGTTTCTTTATTGACGAGCTGACAGAAGATTCAAAGCAAGCAGAAGTTTAATAATATGTTTCAAGCTATATGATGAAAGCTTAGCATAAGAAGGTGATCAAATTTACCTCGGCAATGGGAGGATTTTCGTCAACGACATTGTCAAAATCCTTACTGAGGTTTTAGCCATCACTGATCTTTTTACCGACGAAGTAACTATCTTCAATCTCTTCATTATCCTCAGAAGGCTAGCTGCAAGAGCAAACAAGAAGACTTAGGCCCTGTGGAGTCTCCACTTTTATTCTGCTCAGTAATCATGTCAGAAGATTTGGGCGGTGTATTCGGAGACGATTCTTCCAGCACTGGGTTCCGCCCTAAAGGAACAAATGAAAACTTCTCAACTCCTGTAGCAGGTCCATCCTACATCAAATAGAGAAGAAAAATCATTAAAAGAAGATATATCAAAAGATTCACGACGTTATCTTGAAGAAGTAATTTTCTGACGTCTGAATTCTTACGAAGAACGGTGAAAAACTCAAAATCTGTACAAATCAGTAAGAGATATGAAGAAACTTCCTTCACGGGAGTTGTTCGTATGGATGTCTACTATCACGTCTTAAAAGGGCTTAATTTTTGGAGCAATCTACTGGCCGAAATGATTTTTCTACTGAACAGCGTACAGACTGCAACATTCCTGGACGTGGCGTCACTTTGTGACACATGAAATAACGAGCAAACCAGCATGGAATTTAGATTTTCTTCTTTGAGGTGAAAGCTACTGAAGTCCTTTTTCTAAATTGGGGTCAACCATCGAAATCCGCGTTCGGATGAAGATTTTATGGCCATTCTCGTGACGCGACTCGAAACAGGAAAATCTGATGGGATTTTTACTTTTCTACTAAAAGTGAAAATGTAGCAAAGAGAATGAAGACTTACCGTTACCCAATCCTTTTCCAACGGATTGGGGACTTGATTATCACTTAAAGGAGTCGCCATGGAGTTGTTTCTAGCTGGGAAAATGATACTCCACCCGGAAGACGGTTGACACCGAAAGATACAGTTTCAGTATTGGTCTCTTGTGTTGCGACGCTAACGAACTTCTGATTAGGCGAAGTTGGCCGCACAAAAGAGTCATGAATAAGATGACAAGATTATCACAATTCAAGCTTATGCGGGTACTCCAAAGTACAAGGCCCTGTTTGGGCTCCATGTTCGTGGATAAGGCTTCTATGCAGATGCGGCTGGTCTATCAACTCTATGCTCACCCCGGAACACTCACGGTTCCATGCTGCGCAGGGGACTTAATGTTGATGGTGGTTTTTGGCGAGGAGGTCGCAGGTGTAATTTCACATCAATTTCTGGCATCCTGGAATAGCTCGAGATAAGGTATGAATTTATTTTATAGTAGGGATAAGATATTTAATTACCGTTAGCTGTATTTTGATATCTCGCGACCCTAGCCTAGTAGCATGGTCCATATCCCTAGCCTATACGATAAAATACCTACGCATGCGCATTAGCTTAGCCCGTGCTTGAGCCAAAACCCTAGGCCATTCACGCCTTAGGCATATTGGGTGTACACGGCCAACCTTGGCCTGATTAGGGTATATGCGGCCATCTACTTGGCCAAGATGCCCACGCCACTCCTTTGGCCAAACTTTGGGCATCCACGGTCATGCCTTGGCCTAGTTTTGGATGCCCACGCCTTTGGCTTGGCCTAACTTTGGATGCCCATGCTACTTGCTTGGCCTAAACTTGGGTATCCACATCTTTTGCCTCGCCTAACCCTTGGAGGCCCATGGCCACTCCTTCCCCTTAGCTTTGGACGTCCATGGCCATGCCTTGGCCTGATTTTTGGGCGTCCACGCCACCTTTGCCTTATCCCCACCTCACGGCCATCTTTGGCCTAATCCCTATCTTACCTCACGGCCGCTCTTGGCCTAAACCCTATCCCGTCCTCACGGCCACGCCCAAGCTCCATCCCATGTCCACGGCCACTCCTTGCCATGCTCACGGCCCTTGGCCTAGTCCTTATCCTAATGCTTGCGCCCCTCCATGCTTGGAGGCCCACGACTATCCCCTGCCTTAGTTTTTGGATATCCATTACTTCTAGCGCGCCCTAACTTTGGGTATCCATGCCATTAGCTTGACCTAACCTTTGGGTATCCATGTTAGTTAGCTTGGCCTGATTTTGGGTGTCCATGCCACCTCTTTGGCCTGATTTTGGACGTCCATGGCCATCCCTCTCTCTAGTTTTTGGGTGTCCATGTTTATAGCTCGCCTTAATATTTGGATGCCCATGGCATCACCCTTGCTCAACTATTTGGGGGCCCTTGCGCCACCCCTTGCCTTCGTTTTGGATGCCCACACATCCATCTCTTGCCCTAGTTTGGATGCCCACGCATCTTCCCTTCACTTAGTCTTGGATGTCCACGGCCATGCCCTAGCTTATTGCTTGGAGGCTCGCGGTTATGCCTTGGCCAAACTCTTGGAGGTCCAAGAATTATGCCTTGGCCAAATATTGGAGGCCTCATAATCATGCTTAGCCTAATTTATGGGGGCCTTATAGTTGGCTCTTGCCTAATTCGTGGGGGTCTTATTGTTTTCCCTTACTTGTGCTTATGGAGGTCCATAATTGTCCTCTTCCCCTCACGGCTAGCCTTGCCTCTTTTGAGCTAGAGTTCATCTTTCCCTAGCCTCCCCTATTTATGGGTCCCACTGATCCAAATCCTAGAGGATTATGGATTTTATTAAGTCCATAATACTCTAGTTTCCTAATCAAATTCGGAAATCTGGCAGTTCAGCTCACGTATTTCTTCATGGCGTGATTTTTACAGCCCAATCCGTGAGGAATTAGAAGGCGCTTCCTTCACGAAATATTTTCCTCTGTGAATTTCCTATAACATACTAAAAATTCAGATTTTTATCTAATATAGGCTGGCCTGGGCGATTTTACCAATGGACAACATGCAAACTGTTCAGAAATCCGAAAATAACATAAACGTTATGGCTTATCCTTTTATATCCAATGTGGGATTATTATCATGCTATGCAACATAGCTTATCATAATTATTGTGGCCTATCTTTAGGTCTTATATTGGCAATGCTTATGCATTCTTGATGATGGCTACGCCGTGATGGCATCATTCGTCTGTTTTTCCTGATTATGGACTTGCTTCCATAAATCAGTGCTATAATTCTTAATCATGGCTCATGGCTATGACTTATATTATTTTGGGCATTCATATGTCTTCATTATCCAGGGAATTGGTGCATTACATGCCACAAACTAATTTTCCTTATTTATGGCAAACCGAAAGTCGTATTTATTTGACTATTGCCACAGAGAGTTGCTGAAATCCTCTC
>JAJJMA010178244.1:0-15982 GCA_023529015.1 Papaver nudicaule
ATGGCGTCGAATCTATCTCATATGTTCTTGATTCACAGTATTCGTGGGATCAAACACTGGTCATGACATAAAGCCATGTTACACAAGAACACGATCTCAATCGCTACATTACTACTAAAGTAGTCGACTATATTTCGAAAGAATAGAGAAAGTAGAATAGAAGAATAATCCGTAAAGTCATAACTCCTACTAACCTTTTATCGATGAAGAATAATTGATGTCTTCTTTGTCTTCACAGTCTTCGTCTTCAAGGTCTCTACTACTCTGTCTATATCCCATTTCCGAAATCTAAACTCTAGTAGGCTAAATCAAGAATTGAATTTTGACACCTAAAACTGACAACTAGCGTGACATACCAACGCTAGTGGGTTTGACCGGACAATGCCCTAACAAAGGCTGCCCTAAGGGATCCGAGGCATGGGCTTCAAAACGAGTTGAAACCTCGGCAGTAAAATCGCTAGGGTTATAATTTTCAAACAAGACCTCTTTAAACCTCTCGGCAGTATAAGACTGCCTATATTTACAAGCATAACTCGGAGCAGGTGGAAACATCGAACTTTGTGGGAAACTGGCGACGAGTTTCTTAGAAGAACCCATCTTAACATACGAACCATCCTCTCGGGGAACAAGGAGGTCCACTGGCGTAACAATTTCCTCTGATGAAAGAATAGAAGGCTCACCAATAACATTCGTGGAAGTTATCATCGCTGAGGCAGAGGCACTAAATGCAACCTTCGGCGTGGAAGAAGTTGAAAGAACAAAGTCTGAAGTAGCACCAGTCCTCGCAGTCGTAGGAACTACTATAGCCGAGGCAGTGGCACCATTGGTAGTAGCAGGCGAGGTAATCTGAGGACTCGAGGCATACACCTCCTTAATAACCATTTTGGTCGCCCTCGATGACGATATTTCCTTACCAGCACTCGTAGTCTCCTTCGGAGGTACTGTAGCAGCCTGGCGACAACCAGTTTGAACCCTTTTCAGAATTGTTTGCAAAACAGATTTTTTCAGCGGCCGTGAAACTCCGGGATTTCCCCCATAGTTAAAATTCATCAGACCACGACTGAGGCTTAAGGCACCTAAAGGCTGTCCCTGCAGATAAGGATCCGTCTTTCTCAGGAAACAAACAGAGGCAAGTATGAATACTTCAGAAAGGAACAAAAAGAAAGTATTTGTTACCTGCTGCATAGTCTCCTCATCAGACCGAGGACGCTTTAGGCTGCCCGAGGGGTCTGCGATGACATCCTTGCCCTTTCCCGAAAATGAGCGAGATAACCTTTTATCCTCGTCAGAAAAATGAATGGAAAACAAGTGTCGAGTCTCGAACTCATGACCTACCTCGAATTCAGTCCGAGCAAGGAATCGGCCAGAGTCCCTCCAGCCTCGGAGTATGGGACCTTTGAGGAGTACAGGTTCCGAGTACCAGTCTTCGTCCATAGAGTATTTCAAAGACTCGGGGAGAATGTTTCTGCTGCCTTCGACAGTCCGAAAGCTAACTCCCCAAGGAGCCATCTCGTTGTCTAGGGTTAAAAAAGGCTCGTAGTGTTTAAAGAAGTTCTTGGCAGTAAAATAATACTTCGCTGTGGATCCGGGAGGGGAATTATTCTCAGACTGAAGAACCCACTGATTGATAAGAAAGATAGAGCTGCAAGTGAGTTGCATCACACCTTGAGGTTTAGGAAGAGAGCAAAGGATCTGAAGAAACAAAGGATTCGAAGGCTTGTAAAGAGGAAGAATCAACCCTGCGGACATTTGATGGAACGTCACCAAGAGTGTGTCCTCGCTGCATTGATATTTCTCGATCAGTTCTGGAGTCAATCTGGGAGAATCAACAGACTCAAGCTGAAAGCCCCTTTCGCTAAAATCCATACCATTTAGCCTTAAAGAAAGAGCTTCAATCATAGAAAGAGTCGACATAGAAAGGAAGAAGTTGACAGGAAAAAGTAATATCGTCGGCGGACGGAAGTAGCAGAGGCAACTCAAAAATAGAAAAGAAGAAGGGAATATCCCAAAGAAATTAACTTTATGAAAGAAAAGGCCGATTAAAACAATGGGTCAAGAAGAAAATAGCAGATGAAACGCCTGATATGAAGATACAAATTGAAGAAAGTTTCACAGAAGAAGACCGCCGGCGCCAAGAAAGATGAAAACGAAAGGTCAAAGAAATTTTTAGAGGGAGAAACGAAACTTAAATAGTGAGAGAAACCGACGCTACCAGTTTGAAGATGGAAAGCCCCAAGCTTAGGAGAACGTGTCGCAAAAATCGCACCTGGAAAATAGTGGGAATGCTTAACAAGGAGGTGGCAAGAAGAAAAATTTTCTCTCCTCGCATCTCCGATGCAAGGAAAGAAAAGAGGCAAACTGTGGAGGGTGAAACCCCTCGGGACACGTGTCTCGCATCCAGGAAGCCTAACCATGACAAGGGGACCGGCAGGGAAGCCTCGGACTAGACCAGAGGAAGAAAAACCATAAGAAGACGAAGTAAAGACCCGGAAGGAAAGGATTCGGACCATGTTAAGAGACCGAAGCCCCAGAATCAACCTCGGAGCGCCACCGAATAAACCGCCTTACTCGACAAGGACTGACACCACCACGATTGAGTCTCTTGTCTTTATTAGCTGTAAACCACCCAAGCTCGGCCTATATAAGGTGAGCTTGGAAAACTTTGTAAAGATTGGATTCTTTCTGGGTAGAACCTAAGCGGCAAGAGTGGGATTAGGTTTGTATCTCCTCTGGTTCCTTAGGGTTATATTCCGTGTAATCACACCATTGAAATACATACAAATCTTTATACATTTGGTCTTAGATTGTTGTTATTCAGTTATCTTCGGTATTGTTCTTACGGTCCTCGCACCATTGAATCTCGATTAAAGTTACTGTATGTATGAGTAGATCTGATGGATATGGTACCTTATGAGCCTATGAAGATTTTCTACTCGTACAAGTACGGTGCATCTCATAAAGTTATTATTGTCCGGCACATGGTAAAAGACAGGAGCAGTAACTAAAAAATTCATCACGCGTGTTAAAAGCTCGTTCCAATACAAACGCCAGTCTGCAGACACGCGGAGAGGATCCCGAGCAGGTCGAGGGTAACGGATGGTGAAGGGAACTGGACGACAGCGAAGCGCGCCTCCATCAGAGTAGACAAACCTGTCATAACAAGCCTCAATCGAGGCGTCATCCAGGATGAGAGGACTTAGGGGAAGAGGAGGAACCCCCTGATCAAAACCTGCTTGACGGACGACCCGATCGAAATTATAAGCTTCAATGGAAAACGCGCCAATGCAAAAACCTAGGAGATGGCCAGGCGTAACTGACAGAATAAAGTCCACTTCGCTCGCCCGATTCACTCTTCGGGAGTCGAGGATTTCCTCTTCATCCGAGTAGAAGGTATAAGGAGCAGGCCCAACACGACCATCAGTGTATGGAGAAAAGCAAAACTTGCTCCCGATGTCCATATATCTGGAAATACTGTCGAGAGACTTAGGTGATTTTCGCTTATAGAGACGGGCGCGAGGATAAGTGTACACCATGGGGTCCTGATAGACTTCTCCATCTTCGCTCGTTCCTCGACGCCATGAATAGTGAGCGTCGGTACGGGTGGGCTGTATCCTGGAAAGCGATCCCAAGACCGCATCTGTAGGAAGCTGGCAGGTACAAAGGTCTCGACAGTATGCACGTTGGCGGCCCTCTGGATATCAATCGTAAGCAAGTCTAAATGGTGGTAAAGTCCACCCAAAAACATAGGAGCGAGAGGAAAGGATACACCACGCGCCATTAGAACAGCCATTGGCATAAGTTCTTCTTTGATTGTATCCCCTGGGCTGAACTCGAAGATATCGTGACTCAGCCAGAAAAGAAGAAACGCAGCCAGCTGCGCTGTCTCTGAATCCTCGCCATAATTTGGATATTCCCAGCGACCCTCTACCATTTTTGGTGCCCAATACTTCACGAATAGAGGGTAGGAAGAGCGCCTTTTCTTTGGCCTGCTTGAGGTAGTTGCTTCGGCATCGTCCTCGCCTGGAAGACACAACAAGTTCGTGATCAGTTGGGCACAAAAAACGCTCGAAAGAATAAGGTACGAGTTAAAGAAATATTACCCCGAGCGCTTTCATGTTCGTCGCTCCCATCTATTTCATCATCGTGAGCACCTTCAAGATTCTTACCCTTCTCTGGATTATCCCCGGCCCCTTCGGCAGAAACGTCTTTCGCGAGATCTTTAGATTTCTTTAGGATGGTAACCAAATCCCAATCCTTGTCACGCATGCATCCTGAGACGGCCGACTGATGCCAGTAACAAGCGCCGTGGGCGGGTAACAAAGTAAAAGCAATTACGTCCTTAAGGGTTATGGTCGCCTCCCCCAAGTAAAGAAGAAGGTATGAAACAAAGAAACCCAACGCGTGACTAGCTTGGTCAAATCATTGTTACTACGGTTACAGGAGCGACATTTGGATGCTTTGATAGCATCGAGAATGCCGATTCCTTCCATAACACGAGCATGAGACTCATGGTTTTCGATGAAATCGACCCACGGTGCCCAGCCATCTTGGGGTTTCGCGGTGGATTTATAGACAATATTGGGGAGCGCGTAGTCGCCACGGTTTATAGCCAGACGAGGAATTTGTTCATAAGGAGGAAATGACCACTCGACGCTCTCCGGTTTCAATACCCATGTCGGGTCGGCTGGCAGAGGCGGCGGTAATCGATTCAAAAGGCGCTGATTAAAGAAGTCATCGGGATAATCGGTACCAGGAAAAGGAACAAAGGCGCTCTGAAGAGAAATGCTTCGTTCAAACAAATTGTGAGCAAATAAACCGTCTTCCCGATCAGGAGGAGGGAAGACATCAAGATTAGGGTTCTGGGCGTCCCCTTCATTTGGCACGGCTTCAATATTAGCCTCGTCCTCATGATTGGGGGCGAGCAAGTCATCTCGCAAAGGCTCGTCATGATCACTCATGGTAGTAAAGAGAGAGAAGAAGATGATTTTTTTTTAACTAAGGAAGACTTGGCTGGAGGAAGTAAGTGAGAGTATTTATACTAAGGAGAGGAAAGTGTAACCGTCCGCCACCTAGACCACGATACCAGTAATCCGTGGACGTGCGCCGCCACGTAGGCCATGATCTCGACGGTTACAAAACCAATCATGGGCGACGGACTGGGGACTTGGGTTTCCTTGGGTGACGGTCGACCCGGCTCATCCGCCTGCCCGAACCGTCAGGGGACTAATGTGGATACCCCAAGTCCACTAGGGCCTAATGGGCTTGACACATACTAAGCTAAGCTTATCTAGTTGGGCTTGGGTTTAGGCATCTTGGGTGTTTAAGAGATAAAGGATGGCAATTATGTTAATAAGTGGCTAAGAGGACACATGGCAACCAAGGAGTGAAGGGGAGTCTCTATAAATAGGGATCATTAAGGAGGTTCTTTTGGGAGAGAGAGAAATCAGATTATACTTTGGGGAGAGAGAGAAATCAGACTATACTTTGGAGAAAGAGAGAATAAGAGAAATGAGGTGAATCGGGCTGCTACCTCTGTGACTCGGATCGGATCAACATTCTTACCCTATTCACAATAAACTATGGGTCAAAATACTCAAAGCTAAGTATTCCCCATATTGTGAGTTTCTTCATTTGCAAGAAGAGCATGATAACTCTTCTTGGATTTGGAAAGGAATACAACAGGGTTTACAAGTTGTAAAGCAAAATTATTGCTGGGATATTAAAAATGGATCAAAAGTCTTGATATGGTCTGATATTTGGGTTAGAGGATTAAATCACCCTCCATATCCTCAGTTCACCTTTAAGGAACCAGCTAGATATGTTTGTTGCTGATTTAATGCATCAAAATCCAAGACAATGGAATTCATCACTCATTTCAGCTTTATTTCCTAACCACATAGCTAATCTGATTCTAAAAATGCCTATTAATCAGCTTGGAGAAGATAAACTTATTTGAAAGCCAAATAAATCAGGAGAATTCACTGTTAAGTCTGCTTATAAAATCCTCACTCAGCAGTCTAATTTCAATACTTTATTCACAATGCAGACAATACCTAAATACATATGGAAAACAATGTGGAAATCTTATACACCACATAGAATCAAAATCTTCATTTGGAAGTGTCTTAAAGGAATCTTGCCTACAAGGGATAAAATAAGTGAATATAAGCCTGAAATAGATACTCATTGTCTTTTCTGTCAACATGCAAAAGAAACTTTACATCATATTCTTATTGAATGTAAATTCTCAAAAACAGTGTGGCTGGCCATAGGGATTGATATCAATCAAGTGCAACAACTCTATCTATGTTCAGAGATGGATAATAAGTTGGTTTAATTGTAATGATTACTAAAATGTTGATACAGAGATGTTTCATAGAGGAATGTTAATGGCTACGGTAACATCATGGTACATCTGGAAATCAAGGTGCAGCGTTATTTTGAGAATAAAGAACCAAACCATAGTGCCATTATGTACTCTATCAAGAATACATTGCAGCAATGTTACAACCTATGGCATCCAGATAATGAAAAGAGATTGGATAAATAGAATTTACATATTTGGAAACCCCCTCCTCAACACTTTTATAAAATGAATATTGATGCTTATTTTAACTAAACTAAATCAACGATTGATTAGATGCAGAATATGCAGAATGCCTAACTGTTAAGGAAGCAGCAAGCTGGGCCAAAGAACTAAACTTGCAGCAACTTATTTTGGAAACTGACTGCCAAAATGTACAAAACGGTTTAAAAGGAGAAACATCCTATGTTCACTGGTCTTTTGAGGGATGTCTACTAGAAATAAAACTCCTTTTATTTGATATTAAAGAAGTTTATGTTAGTTATGTCAATAGACTATGTAATGTAGCTGCACATAATATAGCTAATGAAGCTAGGAAATCAAGAATATCTTTTGTTTTTTGGAATGAGATCCCAGCTAAATATCTAAACCTTGTAAGGGACTCATAGTTGTTGTACTTTTATTTTCTTTTCAATGCAAACGTTTGTTTTGCCGGATAAAAAAAAAAAAAAAAAACTCTGTAACAGGTGTAACAAATTAGTTTACTTGGCTGGAAGCACATATGTTCTCCCTTTTTAGATGTGACCTTAAAGGTAGTTCGATTCATCCTGTATGGCCATTAACCAAAGTGTTAGGGCATTGTCCGGTCAAACCCACTAGCGTTGGTATGTCAAGATGGTTGTCAGTTTTAGGTGTCAAAACACAATTCTTGATTTAGCCTACTAGAGTTTAGATTTCAGAATTGGGATATAGACTAAGTAGTAGAGACCTTGAAGACGAAGACTGTGAAGACAAAGAAGACATCAATTATTCTTCATCGACAAAAGGTTAGTAGGAGTTATGACTTTTATGGAAATTCTTCTATTCTACTTTCTTTATCTTTCGAAATAGTCGGCTACTTTAGTAGTGATATTAATAGCGATTCAGATCGTGTTCTTGTCTACATGACCATGTGTTATGTTGGTATTTGTTCCCGCGAATACTAAGTTTACAAGAATGCATGAGATAGATTCGATACCATTTGTCCATTGCAATGGTTTGCTTGCAAATCACTTGTTGGATATGGGTGAATCTAAAGGAGTACTCTTGAGCAAGAGTCCTGTGGATTACAGCTGAGGACGTCTAACACATCTAAGTACTGGTTAAGCCCAAAACTTCCAGCGGGTCCAGTTAAACTCTAATCTGAATGGCGGACGGTTCCCGAACCGTACGTGAACAGAAACTCTGAGATTCTCCCGAGTTCCAAAGTGTCATTTTGTACGCGTACCTAACGTGAACCCAAAATCGATACTTTTGGCTGTGATTCAGATGGACGGTTTGCGAACCGTCGCAGGTGAATATTCTTTGGGATTTTCACTCGGGTTAAACTCTGAACTCCTTTATCTCTTAGTTGGACTTGGATTATCACGAAAATATATTATGTGGTCCATCTAACGGTTCTCAATGTGTCAATAAGATAAAGATTATCTCTGGTCTGTTGGATATCAATCTTGAAGTGTTTATGAGATAATAAAACACTTGGCAGATTAATGATAAATGATTTCCAATTAAGATAAATCTCTTTTACTTGGTTTGCAAGTCAAGGTTTCCAAAACATGTGGGACAAGTAATTAGTTGCTTTATTCCAAAGCAACATATCTTATTGAGTGCTATAATTAGAGGTGTCTAAGGACAAATACTGCAAGCATCAAGCATACGTGAAGATTCCTTAGGGAAGAGATCGTAAAACTCTTTTCACCTCGGTGAATGCTTGTTGTGGTATAGTCATCCTCTATTAGGTAGCAGTTCCTCTTGGGATTTACCTACGACTATAAAGACTTCTCTTGAGAGTTGGGAAGCACAGGTAGGAGATTGAGACCTTAGTGGTTGAAATCGGAGTAACCTGTAACCTTGGTAACCTGATCACGTTCTTGTCTATTCTACGGTCCTTCTCTTCTGATATATAAGGCCATTCAAGAACTGATACGTTACACACAGGGTCTTGAAGGAAGCAACGTACGGCTGCACTCGGTGTTGTAAGACCTAGTTAGCTCTAGTTGTATAAGTTTCTTAAGTGATTCTTCTTTTACAACTGAGGTAGAGACAAGTTTGGCATAGTTTACTCGGTTTACTTGTCAGCCCCGCTTGTAAGTAGATTTCCGTATGACCTAGAGCAATCCGAAGGAAGTCACTTTGTGTATGTCAACCTGATAGAGGACAGTTCAAACATACGTTGATAATTTAGGTTGCAAAGCCGGAATTGTTGACACAAGCCTTTAACAGTGGTTAAAGCAACTCCTAGGCCTGTAAAGGACGTCAGCTAGGGGAATCAAGTGCGTGACGATCTGTGGGGGATCTAGAGACTTAAGGAGTGCGACAGTAGCCAGTTCGCTTGGAGGGTGGAATTGGTCTCTGCTACATCCCAGACCGAAGTCTTATAGTAGGCTAGTGTTTGTAGACAGTTTGTACTGTGCGTTGTTCAATCTGGACGAGGTCCCGAGGTTTTTCTACAGGTCGTAGTTTCCTCGTTAAAAAAATCTCTGGTGTCTTGTGTGCTTTACTTTCTGCATTATTTTCTCTGATTATATAATTAAAGAAAACATAAGAAGTACGTTATTATAAACCTGATCGTTGTCCTCAATCCATCCCTTGGATTTACCAAGACCCTGTCTTGCGTTGGACTGATCCTTGTGATCCAAACTCAGGTTAACGGATCTGGATATTGATTTTTGAGATCGTCCATATCTGACCATAAGTCTCACGAGCCCAAACGAAAAGTTGGTTGTATTTCGGTACCCCTGCTTTTTCAATTGGTATCAAAGCCAGTGAACACATAAAAGACGTAACTGTCTGTGTTTATCGAGGTTTGTGAAATAACGTCAAAATGAAAGGATCAGGCTTTGACTACTCAAAGTCCTTGGGACTGTCTACTCCAAAGACGTCTACTCCATCTGTTTCTCAATAGATTGGAATAAATTCTGGTAAACTCACAAATGCTGCAGTAACCCAGAATGATCTTGCACCCAGAAATCTCAAGATTGAACAGACAGAGGAATACATATCTCTGGGAGAAAAATATGTTCAAAGCTTAAGTGATCTCAATGATGCACTCACTCGTGAATGCTCATTGTCGGAACTCCTAGAACAACAGCTCCAGAAATTGGAAACGGTTGTTCGAGAACTCGGAGAGTCCTAAGAAAAAATTTCTTTCTTAGAAATTGCTCTTAATCTGAGTCAAAGTCGTGAACAACAAGTTGCGGAAGAACACGACTTGGAGATTAAAAAAATTCTCATCAGTAAAAAGGATGTAGAAGATCACTTAACCAATGCTCAAGAAAGATGCAAACTTCTTGAAGTAGAGAATCTGAGACTTATGGATTTATCTAAAATCCAAAATGAATCAGGAAAAACTTCAAGAAGCAATGTGATAAAACCGCTCACTCCACCTATCACATCTGCATCAGAAAGAGTCATTGTTACTGCCAAAATCACTAATAAAAAGAAGGCAAAACCTTCAGTCACCACAAATGTAGTGACTACGTTATCTGATTCTTCGGATAATGATAGTGATAAGCAGAAGGTTGGTAAAAGATATGAAATCACATGTCGATTCTGTAAAAAGAAAGGACACCACCAAAGAAGTTGTAATAGTCAGAAAAAGGACAAGCAGATTGATCAACTGCAACACACGTTAAATCTTGTACTAAAGAACGTGTCTGAACTCTGCAGGCCTAATCCACGGGTGATCCCTAGAAATAAAGCCTACAAGAGATCATCTTCATCCATGAACGATGGCAGAACTATTACTGAAAAACCGAGACATAATGATTGACCATGGGATAAAAGAATGTCTTTAATCTCACAAGGTAAGTCTCCGAACAAGACAACCACTCAAGAGGAGTTAAACAAGGTGTTGTCTGATTTTGCTAAACGAAATCACTCCCAAAAGAAAAAATATAGAAGCCCCTCCCACAATGATTCATATCATGACAACAATAACTTCTATGATAATTTCAAGGGAACGTCGTCTAGAAAAACCAAACGATTGCGGAAAAATGGTGAGTCTCAAGGAACTCACCACAACACTAAAACCTAGTATTGAAACTAACATTCTTATCTATAGTACTGGAGATAAGGAATGCTACATATACCAGGAATAACTTCCTGATTGATCCAGTACCACTTGGAAATCAATTCAAGTGATGTATGGCTACTGGCTATAGAAAAAAAAAAAAAAAAACTAGTGAGGGACGTATGGTCATAGAAACACCAAGTTTATGACTGGGCTTCTCAAGAACGAAGAAATTAAGTATTCAAAACCTGAAAAGTTTGCGAACCAGTTCGCGAACCGTATGAAGTGTTTTCTGTACGTTAAACTCAGATAAGCAACACTCGTCGACCAGTTGGCATCATTTTCTCTTTACGAAAACTGAGACTCTGTTTTCGAAATTTACTCAAATCTTGATAATGCAAACCTGATGGGACTCTGGGTATGCATTATTTGAGTCAATCCTTCCTGGTATTTTATTCTTATAAATACCCCAACACCTGATAGATAATTCATTCAAGTGTTTCCTTGCTTACTGCTCTAATCCTGAGAAAGCACAACATGACAGGAAGTAGGAAAAAGAGAATTCTGGTTGATGAAGACCTTACTCCTCCTAACATCCAAGGAAGAGAACCTAAGGCTGCTTGCTATTTTGCCTATGGTTATCAAGATTTGGAAGAAGCTGAGATGAGAAACGGTGATGTCCTGTATGATATCATCAAGTGGTGCAGAGAAATTTTTCCTCAGCACAAGAGAAACATGAAAAACTGTGATTTGCTTGGTCTCCAGATGGAAGCAGTGTTGACTGAGATTATGCTCATGAAAACACATATAAGAGAACTTGTCAATGGCAAAAAGCCTTCCTTGAGCAAGTCTTCTGAATAAAGCTAGTTTTTTCATAGTTACTTTAGATTCTTCAATCATATTAGTTAATTCCTTGTGAGAACTTGTTCTTACTTTTGCCTAAGGAATATAAACTAGATCTGAAAGTAGTTTGCCTTTTCATGCTTTTTAGAGTTTTTCAGCATGTACTACTTTATTTCATTAATAAAAGTTCTTTTTAGATGATTATTAATGATGTTTGCAATACTTGATTTGTCTACCTCAATCTTATTGCAACACATAGCTTTTTCCATTGCCTTGGTAGTGATGCAAAGTTATGTCTGTTTACAAATGTTATGCTTGTTCTCACGATCAAGAAACTTTTGATTATACGATTTTTAGGGTTTTCACGGACTCAGAATCATATACTCTTTTCCAAAAGATTGGCTAAGGGAAGGAGATTATAAACAAAGCAAAACTGGATAACATTAAATTGTTTCTGTCCATGTTAGACTTTGTAAGTTGTTCTTTATGGAATAACACCACATGGGGGAGAGTTTTAACTTGAACTTGTGCTTAATAACAAATTTTTTGGGGAGCGTGGTTGTGGAATATTAGGAGAAAAGTGTATCTATATTTCTCCAAAAGATGAGAACTCAGGAATCTTCGTCGGATTTCCTAGTTATACCATCTTAAACTTGGTATGTGAGTACTTAGCTTAACCTATCCTCATAGGTTTATGAAACCCTAGTCTCGAACTACTGTGTCATATTTTTGTGACAAATAGGGGGATAATACATATGGTTCTTGTTCTTGTGGTGCATAACCATAGGGGGAGAACGTCATGTGCTTACTTGTTGTGCTTTTACAAAGTATCAAGTAAGGGGGAGTAATTAAAGCTGAGAAGAAGCTTCATATCAGGAATGAGTAGAATCACTTTAAAAGTTTTGATACACAGACTTTAAAGTTTGCTCAGATTCTTACTCTTTAGCACAAACAACATGTGGGATTAGCATACACAGATATGTTGTAGCTGCTGTCTACGGATTCATCAACAAGAGTTTAATGAACACATCAAGACTCAAGGGAGAAGTTGAAGAATTCAAGAAATCAAGATACATCTGGTTAGTACTTAATTGTATATCTTTTGAATCCATATGTAAATTGGTTTTGTTACTAAAATTGACAAAGGGGGAGATTGTTAGGGTTGTCAGTTTTAGGTGTCAAAACACAATTCTTGATTTAGCCTACTAGAGTTTAGATTTCGGAATTGGGATATAGACTAAGTAACAGAGACCTTGAAGACGAAGACTGTGAAGACAAAGAAGACATCAATTATTCTTCATCGACAAAAGGTTAGTAGGAGTTATGACTTTTATGGAAATTCTTCTATTCTACTTTCTCTATCTTTCGAAACAGTCGGCTACTTTAGTAATGATATTAATAGCGATTCAGATCGTGTTCTTGTCTACATGACCATGTGTTATGTTGGTATTTGTTCCCGCGAATACTAAGTTTACAAGAATGCATGAGATAGATTCGATACCATTTGTCCATTGCAATGGTTTGCTTGCAAATCACTTGTTGGATATGGGTGAATCTAAAGGAGTACTCTTGAGCAAGAGTCATGTGGATTACAGGTGAGGACATCTAACACATCTAAGTACTGGTTAAGCCCAGAACTTCCAGCGGGCCCAGTTAAACCCTAATCTGAATGGCGGACGGTTCCCGAACAGTATGTGAACAGAAACTCGGAGATTCTCCTGAGTTCCAAAGTGTCATTTGTACGCGTACCTAACGTGAACCCAAAATCGATACTTTTGGATGTGATTCAGATGGACGGTTTGCGAACCGTCGCAGGTGAATATTCTTTGGGATTTTCACTCGGGTTAAACTCTGAACTCCTTTATCTCTTAGTTGGACCTGGATTATCACGAAAATATATTATGTGGTCCATCTAACGGTTCTCAATGTGTCAATAAGATAACGATTATCTTTGTTCTGTTGGATATCAATCTTGAAGTGTTTACGAGCTAATAAAACACTTGGCAGATTAATGATAAATGTTTCACAATTGAGATAAATCTCTTTTACTTGGTTTGCAAGTTAAGGTTTCCAAAACTTGTGGGACAAGTAATTAGTTGCTTTATTCTAAAGCAACCTATCTTATTGAGTGCTATAAATAGAGGTGTCTAAGGACGAATTCTACGGTCCTTCTCTTCTAATATAAGCCATTCAAGAACTGATACGTTACACATAGGGTCTCGAAAAGAAGCAACGCACGGCTGCACTCGGTGTTGTAAGACCTAGTTAGCTCCAGTTGTATAAGTTTCTTAAGTGATTCTTCTTTTACAACTGAGGTAGAGACAAGTTGGGCATAATTTACTCGGTTTACTTGTCAGCCCCCGCTTGTAAGTAGATTTCCGTATGACCTGGAGCAATCCGAAGGAAGTCACTTTGTGTATGTCAAACTGATAGAGAACAGTTCAAACATACGTTGATAATTTAGGTTGCAAAGCCGGAATTGTTGACACAAGCCTTTAACAACGGTTAAAGCAACTCCTAGGCCTGTAAAGGACGTCAGCTAGGGGAATCAAGTGCGTGACAATCTGTGGGGAATCTAGGACGTAAGGAGTGCGACAGTAGCCAGTTCGCTTGGAGGGTGGAATTGGTCTCTGCTACATCCCAGACCGAAGTCTTATAGTAGGCTAGTGTTTGTAGACAGTTTGTACTGTGCGGTGTTCAATCTGGACGAGGTCCCGGGGTTTTTCTAAAAGTCGTAGTTTCCTCGTTAAAAAAATCTCTGGTGTCTTGTGTGCTTTACTTTCCGCATTATATTCTTTGATTATATAATTAAAGCAAACACAAGAAGTACGTTATTATAAACCTGATCATTGTCCTCAATCCATCCCTTGGATTTACCAAGACCCTGTCTTGCGTTGGACTGATCCTTGTGATCCAAACTCAGGTTAACGGATCTGGATATTGATTTTTGAGATCGTCCAGATCTGACCATAAGTCTCACGAGCCTAAACGAAACGTTGGTTGTATTTCGGTACCCCTGCTTTTTCACAAAGAACATCAAAACCCAAAACATGATTTATTCTCGTAGAGCCATAACTTTCGTTTTCGAAGTCGGGCAGAAAAGGAGATTCATCTACCGTCACCAAACCAAGTGTCTTATTAAAGGTCGCTGAATGCCATTCCCATCATGAGCCATAAATAATGCCTCTCGGCCATTTTGTTGTGGTCACTGGTCAGTCTCAGTCATACGCGAGACAATGAATCTGCTTTAGTCATCCAACCGGTCGTACCACTAGCCTTCTTTTTGTGAAGTAAAATGAGGAAAAGGAAAGAAGGAATAGTACGTAAAAGAAAAGAGGTTCATTCATTTCAATTGCATTCTGAGAATAACAAAAAAAAAGAGAAATCTTTTCAATTTATTTTCTCAAAATGAAAACTTTTTAAGTTGCAAGAATCGAATTCGAAATTGAAATCGCTATTTGATGGATGGGAGTAGAGTATGCAATCGATTCGATTCCATGGTCACCGACGAGTTTTTTTCAGCTTTTGTTTACATATAAAAAGGTGGGAATGGAGAAGGAGAAGAAAACCACACACGTGTTGCCAGCAGCTTCCTCCCGAATTCATACCAACTAGGGTTTGTTCTTATTCTTCTCTTTCTATTATGTTCAGCCTACAATGTATGGTATTTTCTTGACAAATTTCAAATTCAGGACGAACTTCATTCAGTTTAACCTTATATGTATTGTGAATGTTTGTTTTTTATTGAGTATTCTTTTCATTGAATTGTAGTCATTTGACTTGCAATTTGTGAATGTTGAAGGATATTTTGGCATTTTGTTGTTACAGTTGAAATTTGAATTTTTTTTTGTGGGAAATATATCATGTATAAGTGAATGAAATCTCAAACAGTGTGTTAATTTTGAATGCAGAAAACTTATTTGCGGCGCCATTCTCCTCGTATAGTTAAGCAACCATTTTTGTGCAATGGGTTACGTGAATCATGTATGTATTTCTCTTCAAAGCGTAGTTTTTTGATTCATGTTGGTTGCTTATTTTAGTTATTATCCTAATACTGATCACATGCTTTTGCCAAAATAATTTGCTGTGTTGTATTACAGGATCTCGATGACCAGAACTCTAATCAAGGTATGCATTACTTTAAGTTTTCATTTCGTTTGTTTTTAGCTTTATATTTGTTAGGGCATTGTCCGGTCAAACCCACTAGCGTTGGTATGTCAAGCTAGTTGTCAGTTTTAGGTGTCAAAACTCAATTCTTAATTTAGCCTACTAGAGTTTAGATTTCAGAATTGGGATATAGACAAAGTAGTAGAGACCTTGAAGACGAAGACTGTGAAGACAAGAAGACATCAATTATTCTTCATCGACAAAAGGTTAGTAGGAGTTATGACTTTATGGATATTCTTCTATTTCTACTTCATCTATTCTTTCAAAATATAGTCGACTACTTTAGTAGTGATAATAGCGATTGAGATCGTATTCTTGTGTAACGTGGCCTTGTGTCATGACCAGTGTTTGATCCCACAAATACTGTGAGTACAAGAATGAATGAGACAGATTCGGTG
>JAJJMA010178268.1:0-13104 GCA_023529015.1 Papaver nudicaule
AGAGTTTAGCTGTTTGGCGCGTTACAAGAATATGAGAATCCTAAACCCCTAGCTGTTTGAACTTGCCAATCTGCCTCTGCATGAAGAGCTTCATTAGAATTTAGAACAACCAAGTATGGGAATCCTAAACCCCAGCAACTTTGTGTCTAACGTGATCCTTTCCCTTCAGGTTTATCTCCAAAATAACCTCTTTAGGCTGTTCACTATGGATGAGAGAGAAATCATCCCAACAGGGTTTCTCCAGCGCCCCTCCCGGACGCCTGTTTTCTATGGAGGAACCCTTGGAGCGAGGGAAGCTATCTCGCTTCATCTGAGCGATATAGACTATATCGCTTGACCGGTCAAAACCAGTCAAAGCGATATAGCTTTCCTTGCTTTCCAGAAAACCCCAAATAAAACCGAGACCCTCGTTTTCTCCTCTTCTTCTATCTTCTTCTTCTTTCTTCCTCCTCCATTGTTCCCCAACCTCTACTACTCCGAAAAATTGAGAGAAAGTGTAGGTTTTTTTTTAAATCGACGGAACGGGTACGTCCAAAGGAGGTTCTAGGATTTGATTTCATCCATAAAAATGGCTGCGGTATGTTCTTAATTTTTGGATGAATGTTTTGGTTTTTTTACATGAATCTGATCTACAATTACAAATATAGTTGTTTGGGGTTTTCTGGAATGATTTGTGTGATGATAAATGCTGTTGTTTGGGGTTTTCTGGAATTATTTGTGTGATGATAAATGTTGGGAGATTTTTCTTAGGCGATAGAGGATGTATCGCGAGTAATGTGAAAATTGGTTGTAGTATTCTTGCGGCTTAATTTTAGTTGAATGTGATGATATAGGTTGAATATTTTAGTAGATATTGACTTTGAGTTGGGGATATTTTTTCCTAGGCGATAGAAGTTGGCTCGCTAGAGATGTGGAAATTGGTTGTAGTATTCTTGCGGCTTATGTTGAATGTGTTACACCATGTTGCATGTGTGTTTGTTGGCTTTGCGGCATGTTGAATGGCTTATGTTGAATGTGTTACACCATGTTGCATGTGTGTTTGTTGGCTTTGTGGCATATGTTGAATGTGTTAGAACACGTCGATTGCTTTTATTGATTGTGTATTTGTATATTTTAGGGGATGTATCTCGGGGATAAGTTATCGTTCAAAGGCATGAATCATCGGTGTAGTGATGCCATGACCGATGTTCGTTCTCCCCAATTCAAAACCAATTGGACCCAGCTTTCTGAGTTATACAACATAGTCACTAAAGATAACGAAAGAGCGCTACATATATTAGACAATTGTGGGTTTTCGGCTATGTTCCATGTCAAGCTATTGAATGCTGACAACCAGACGACAGAGGCTATAATGGAGCGGTGGTTTAAGAAAACCAAGACTTTCCATTTTCCTGAATTCGAAATTGGTCTTACTCCGCTAGATTTTGTAAGGGTCACAAAAATACCAATAGGGGGAGGTAGGGTAAGACCAATTTGCGGTACTGTAAGCAAACAAGAACGTATTTTGTATGACGAGCAGTGGTTTTCGGGCGCCAAGGCTTGGCGTGATGGACTTGAGCAGGCTCAGATCACGGCTCAGCGAGATAACCCGGAATTGGCGGGTAAACCGGTGCCACCATGGGGAACCCAAAACAGTGATGTGATTAGTGGGCATATAGTTCGTTACATACAAGGGCGAAAAGGCATGAATAACAATCCAATCGCTGACGAGTTAACCAGAATGTTTTTATTCTGGTGCATTGGTAGATGGTTGGTCGGTGACACAACTACAAGGCTAAAGAAAGGGTGGCTACGCTATTTGGAAGACTTGGATAATGTTGGCAACTACGACTGGGGGGTGGGCTGCATTGGGAAATTTGTATGAACAACTAGATAAGTGGAGTAGCAAAGCGTCTAATGACATGGGAGGTATGTGGATGATACTCGAGTACTGGTACTACTTCTACTTTCGCAACTGCCAGCCCTTACCTAAACGCTCAGTCTCTGTGCAACCCGAGGCGGCAAGGCGTGCGCCATTCCCCGCCCTAGAATTGTTTAACAAAACAAACATTGACCCGACCGAACAAGTGGCGCTAGATAGGCATAGTCTGTATATGACTAGGTTGAATATCGATTCTCGAACCGCCAGCACCGTTGAATGGCAACCGTGGATTATGGACGCTCACTGCGAGGACCCTATGGTATTAGAGGCCAGAAGGGTGTCAGGTTATTTATCCTATCATTTGAATTCCATGATTGTTGTTTGGTTTTTTGCTGGATACTTATCTTATAGTTCCTACCATATTTTTTTTCAGGTTTAAGAATTCGGTTTCAAATAGTCATTACCTCCCTGAATGGTGTTGGCGGCAGCTGACGGGTGTCATAGTTATGCCTACTGAACTCCCAAATGAGGACTCCACGATTGAGGACGGCGTGGAAGTGACTGAAGTGTCCCATTATCTGCCTGTCAGTGCCGATCATTACCACAGGTGGTGGACAAGCAAAAGCGTCGGAATATATTTGCCTTTGGTTCAGCATGCGAGGAACAAGGATGGGTTTGGTGTTGCCAATAGAGGCAGAGCCGGCATGCCTTACGGGACTCAGCCTGACCTCTACTGTCGCTCCAGTCAGTACGCGCCCCAACCTGAGGTATACCGTGACCTACCTGAAATTTTAAGTAGTTTAAGCGTATACAGAAATGGCAGAGACATCACGATACCTCTCAGCTGCGATGAACCAATCGCTTATGATCCCGCTGAAATCAACAGATCACCGGTAATTTTTTTTTAAACAAGCATGGGTGATATTTAAAATATTTTGAAGTTACCTTTATTTTGTTGTGACGTAAAATCTTTTAATGGGTTTTTTTAGGAAGAATTGCTTAGCCACATTTTTAAGCAACAAACGTGTATCAACTCAATGAGGGCAACTATCTATGATGTGACAAAAGGTTGGGAGTTGGGGAGTAGCTCTTCAAACTCCGATTTTGATCAAAGCAACCCCGACACATCTCCAAACATCCAAACACAACCCTCTCAGGTGCCTAACACAGGGAACCTCTTTGGACTGAGACTCGGAATGGACATTGGTGCATGGCCGCAAACAACGTATGGTGGGGGCGCATCCTCGAGTTCACAAGGTGCGTATGCAAGTTCCAACATGGACGTGGATCTTAACCAGTCAAGCCTTCCAATGGAACAACAGTGGGGTCTAGAAGACATGGATACAACCGTGCAGGATACTCCTGTCTACCAATCTTTTCTTCCTCGGTCGTGGCGTAGTTAGAGGATTAACATTTAACATGTCTGTAAATAGTTGTAGTGTGTTTCTGGACACTTTAGTATTTAATTGTCTTTATTTTTCAATCATAGTTTTGTTATTTTTAAATATTTAATTGTCTTTATTTCAAAAGTAGGTGTCACTTTAGTATGGTAAGGTCATTCAACAAGAACATCATATAGGTCTAGTTGTCTAGGATATCTACCCTAGTATTATTAAAGGTTATCCTGAATAGGAACCTATGGCATGGGGAGTAGGGAATCGAATATTGTTTTGGGTTGTGTGACATCCATTGAGGGTATAAATGGACATGCAAGTAATACATGTAGAGACTACATTCACCTAACTTTTTTTTTTTCAATCCATGGCTACATATACCAAAATAGAAGACTTAACATTAATTAGGGCATGGTCATTTGTTCATAGAGCGGAGGATATTCGAAGAATTGATTTTGATATCGTCTGGAATAGAATTGTGGAGAGGTTTACTCGTTCTGGAAACCCTAATGCAAGAGACGTTGATTCCTTGCGTGATCGATGCGGCACAATACTCAGATACGTTAGACTATATATTGAGATTCAGAGATCGTGGTATGAACGCATGATTGTACCCAGACTTACACCAGTGGAGATAGTAAGTGTAATTTGTAATATGTAATTCTATTTATTTGTTGTTCAAACGAATAATGAGTTTTCTTATTGGTTGCAGGAGCAAAGGGCAAAAGCTGATTTTCTCGCACGTACTCGCAAGAGATTTCCTTTCCAAGACTGTTATTTAATATATATTTATAATTTTCCCGAAATGCAGCCGGGAAGACTCAGATGAGTTATCCATAGTGTATAAGTTGTGGCCTTAATTCATCGTCAAACAATATACTTTTGTCCTTGTCCTTTATGTGGTGGTTATGTGTATAAAAAGCCGTTGTTTTGCTGAATGTATGAAGCACATTTTTACTTATAATTTTAGATCCTTGGTTTTTATTCCATGTTTCCTTGTGTTCTTCAATTGTCTTCGTCAATTAATCAATGCCGCCGTTTACAAATCAAGAAGACACGGCGCTTATGAACGCTTGGTCGATCATTGTGAAGCAGACTGATGTAACGCCCCGGGTAGTGTGTGGTGCGGTTGTAGCATGGAACAAAATACTTCGAGAATTCACAACCATATGTGGAAACCCTAACCGTAGAACCTTTGTTTCATTGGCTTCTCGTAAAATTATTATTATGCGAGGAATTACCAGGTATATTAGACTGCAGAGAACTATAATTCGTCAACAACGTCGGTATGATGTTTATCGGCAACCAGGACGTGTTGTGCTGCTTCCTCCAAGAGAAGAGATAGTAAGTAATTTCAGAGTTGTAACTACGCTAAACGTTTCTTAGTTTTTGTAGGTTAATCATCATATATTTCCTTCGTTTTCCAGGAACAAAGGGCGGTAGCTGCATTTCCTACCACCTATGATGAAGAATTTCTTTTTTACGACTATTATTTAGTTGTAATACATCATTTTTCAGAATTGAACATCCACACAAATGCCCCAACATGATTTGCCTACCCATAACGAGACAAAACTCGTCCTCTATAGTCGCATAGGGGTTTAAAGGCTTGTTGCACATGCTAAGTGTAACCGTGATCCCGGATGTGGATAACCGTCGAGCGAGCACCTGAGGTAGCGGCTTCAGGGGTCTCCTTGGCTGGTGAATTTGACAGCTTCGAGGTTAAAGTCTTGAGACAATCCAGGATTCCTTTCTGAGTGTCGAACATCTTGACTTGACTTTCTGCGAGGGCGTCTTGTCGTCTGGCTAATTCCTCCATGGTTAATGCTCCTGATACTCCCTTTCCTTTTTCGGTGGTAGTGTTGACCTTGGTTGTGGAAGGAGAGTTCTTGCTAGCGGTGTGGTTCGGAGCATTAGAAGTAATTTGGGTGATGGGGATAGCTGAGATGATAGGTGTTGAAGAGGGATTATCTGGGGTAATAGGTATGTTGGGCGTATTGCTGGATGCAGGTGGGTTGGTAGGCGCTGCGTTGGAGGCTACATCACCGTCCGTTGAAGAGTTGGGGTTTTTGGTGTCTGATCCCGACCTAAGTTCAACCATCTTTGAGCAAGTTTTTCTGGAACCGAGAGAATGATCTCCCACTGTGGTCGCCATCTGTTTTTACCGGGTTTTTGGTGTCTGATCCCGACCTAAGTTCAACCATCTTTGAGCAAGTTTTTCTGGAACCGAGAGAATGATCTCCCACTGTGGTCGCCAACTGTTTTTACCTGCAAAAACAATGTACCGTCTCTGGGTACTTTCGTAGTGCTCGGAGATCAAAGTCGAACAAGACAAGCCTAAAGTCGTCTCAGAGAGCTCTGAGTGCAGGCTCAGAGAGCTCTGGGCCGGCCTGGAGTCTCAATATTCCTGAGGTTTGCACCAAGACTCGTATGTTGAGTCGTATTTAAGAGGAAATCCATGAGGACACGTCTCTGTTGATTCTTCACCGTGTATCATCAAGCGAGGTCTGGCTCTGAGCTGATCAATGGGTTTAATATGTTGGTGAGATCATTAGTACTGCCCTATGATATTACCCTCCCCACCGGAGTTATAAGAGAAAGCTCATAGAGAGTTTGTTCGGCTCATGGAATGGGTTGCATTCTGAGCTATAGAGATGAGCCTGAATAGGCGACTACCTTTAATAAGACATGGTTTCGAGAGTGTTTTGACAATCTTGTCCCTCTCTCATTTTTCACCATCTACAGAAAGTCCTCCACTCCTTCACTCTTCCACCACTTCCACCTTCTCTATCGAGAGATCAGGGTGAGTTCAAAACTATAAATAGAGGCCTCCTCTATCTTCCAAGGCAAAAAGAAGATCATCCAGAAACAACCAGATATTCAGAACACCTGAATAAACCAGAGCCTCAGAAGTAAACACACCTGAGCAACCAACACACTTCTAGCCTAGGAGATTTCCAGTCACCTTCACGACGGAAATCTTGAACTCTTACACCCAAAACACATCCTCAACCTGATCTCAAGTTTCTTCGTTGTTTCCCTCCCTAGATCAACCTCTATCCTCTCTGTGACCGAAGCAAGACGTGAACGGCCATTGACTTGGTTTAGGCTCGTCTTGTTCGACTTTGATCTCGAACACTATGAAAGTACCCAGAGACGGTGCATTGTTTTTCCAGGTAAAAACAGTTGGCGGCCACAGTGGGAGATCATTCTCTCGGTTCCAGAAAACTTCCTCAAGGATGGTTGAACTTAGGTCGGGATCAGACGCCAAAAACCCTAACTCTTCAACTGACGGTGCTGTAGCCTCTAACACATCACCTACCAACCCACCTGCATCCGGCACCACGCCACATATTACCCAGGAAAAGTCCAACCATGGAGGAGTTAGCCAGACGACGAGACGTCCTCGCAGAAAGTCAAGACAAGATGTTCGACACTCATCTAGGAATCCTGGATTGTCTCAAAACTCTAACCTCGAAGCTGTCAAGTTCACCAGTCAAGGAGACTCTTGAAGTTGCTACTACAGGTGCCTGCTTGACTGTTATCCACATCCGGGATGACGAAGCGCCTTCTCTCCCAGAAGAATCTCGCCAAAGGGGAGGACAACCATCCTGTTACGTCACGACAGACGACTTGGAAAAGCTACTACGAAATCGAGAAAGAGAGGTGGCACTACCTATCCACACCGACCACCATACTTGCATGAAGTATGGAGGAAAGGCCCTGCCATGGAAGAGAAATATCCAAAACGCACTAATTCAACTCCGGGGACCCGAACAAGAACGTGAACCAAGGAGGGCCGCAACAACCGGAGATGCGGAGGCAAAAAGCCAGATCAGATATACCAGACTACCCGTTTCCCATGGAGGAGATACTAGAGTTGCTAGACACTTGGATCCAGGGCAATCGAACTCCCTCCGATACGACAACCTACTACAGTCGAAGAGGTAGCAAGCCCAACCAAGGTGGAGTCCGAGGAATTGCACCTAGGAAACGAAGGAGTATACCAAGATCCCCTACCCGTTCGAGCGTTCACCTTCCCTGAGGAGCCGGTGAACAAAAGAGTGGAGGAGACAATGTACCAACTATGCGAGACTCTCTGTCTCTCGAAACCGCAGCGGAAAGACATGTTCACATCATCTCAGCCAAGACTCTCAGAGACGCTAACATCCCTCACGGCAGAGCCATCCATGCCCCTGCCATCATCAAAGGTCCTGACGGGGTCGAAATACGCACTTACGGGTGGATCGACCTTCCCGTCGAAATCGCCACGATCCCAACCGTAGCGGAGTTTCACATTGTTAAAGGAGTCGTCGATAGATACATGGTGTTGGGACACCCGTGGACCTACAACAACCAGGAGACGCTTCCTCTGGAGTTCATGGAGCAGTTTGTACAAAAGAGCAGCATTCGCAAAGGCAGTAGTCACGCCTGCAGAACCCAAGGGAGTCAATAAGGACCCCTTCGACCAAGAAGGTACTTCGTACACCCCTCTTTTATATGATAGCCCACGTTCACCGAGTCACTGGGGACTCGCCACGAGGAAAGGCACTCTAGAGGGAAACCCTGGAAAACCCGCAAGAGGGGAGCATCAACACCACCGAGTACTGGGACTCAGAAAATTCCCGGAGCCGCCACTGGCAGAGCCTGCACTTAGTACGACAACCTTGCCCGGCATTGGAGCTCTGCGAGATGATCCTTGTCTACTAAGCCCTCCATGAAACTAAAAAAAATAAAATAAAAAGAGAGACTTGCCTCACCTGCACCAGCGCTATCGGAGAGGGCCAAACCCCTAAAAAGCGAAGAGGCTTGTAATGCCAACGACGACATCAACCTCATCGACGAGCAGTACAACAACAACTTACCTTCCGTGAGTACCATCACCGAAGGGAATAAGAGGAAGAGTCCAGCTACAGAGGTGACACACCCAGAGCATACGACTTCAATCTCTCTTTGGAAACTTCAGGTGACAGTATGGGTCAAAGCGGATCACAACACAAGTCACGGCGCCACGAATCACGACGCCACACGACACCACAAGTAATGGCGCCACAAGTCACGGCGCTGAAACTATTAGAAAGGGGTAAATCAAGCTTGTAGTACCCATGGCAACAAAGGACTTACCAACAAACACTGAAGGGACGGACAACTCCATCATCACTAAGATAATGACGACGAGACATGGGGACTTCCAGAGTTACCACTGCCAGCCAAGAACTCCAGGGTTTGGACTCTCAAGACAAACCTGAACACAAGCTTGTCCAGTCCAACTCTGCTTCTCGATCAAGAGAAACCCCATGGAGAACCAAGAGGAGGAGGCGCATCTCTATCTCGTCCACACCAACCTCCCTATCCAAAAGACCCCTCTCTCATGGGATGCTCCTCGCTGGAGAAAGTTCAGACTTCAAACTTCCGAAGCCGCAAGACGATCAACCACCACCGTCCCTGTCTTGATAGAAAAGGATCCAAGTAGTAAGGATTGAAAAAGCTGGTGATAACAGGAGACCCGTCAGTAAACCAGACAACAGGGTACCGACACAATACAACTCAAAGGGTCCTGAACAAGAATGTGACCCAACCACAAGATGCAGATCTGCAACAACAACCGCGAGGAGTACGAGGACTGAAGCCTATACAGGATTCCCAGACTCATCATCTTCGACGAAGTACTGGAGCTATTAGGCGTCTGAATAAGGATGGAACAACCGGATTACCCCGACCCGATGAGTCTCAACAACTAGAGAGAACGCTCTGCCTACTCGTCTTCGAAAGGCCAATACACATGTGTCTGCACGAGGGAAGGCGAACTCAACAAGAGGCGCTGATAAGATATCAGAAAACATGGCTGGGGACTCCTCGCCACCGCCGCTCTTCACTCCACCAAGTACCGATAGCAATGCCGGCTGCCGCCTACTCGACCAGAGATATCCATACAGCATGAGAAGAGCCTACTCGACCAGAGATATCCATACAGCATGGGACTACCCGCTACAGATCTCTCGAAGGAAGAGAGACCCAAGAGAAGAACTCTAATCAACACCGACGTCACTACCGACGCCTCTACAGAAGCCTCAAAGCCACCAGGATTCATATCTTCGCAGGATCCTCCTGGTAACAACACCACCAAGTCTTCGTCTTTCGAGCAAACAGTATCATGGTGGTGGCGCTCCTCTCCGCTATCACTAGCAACGAGTCTCCGACATCCTTCGGTGGCAACCCAGTTCCAAAAAGATGACAGAGTGGAGTACTCCAAGCGCAAAGACTTCAAAAGATGTGCCAATAGACGGATAATGGGAAAGACTTCCTACGTGTTCACTTAAGGCTCTACCACAACATGCTGGAAGAGACAATCATCTCTACGGAATCAGAGTAAAAACCTCTGGAGCAAGCGACGTGCGAGCAAATACGGGGATTCAAGATATTTGTCTCACTAGACCTTCCCAAGTTTCAAATTCTAGAATACCTTCCACCACGAAATATTCCCATAGCTCACACCTTCCACCAAGACTATCCCCGTGACTCCGCATTCGCGGAACCATGAAACACCTTTAAAACAAAATCCCATAGCGCTACAGAAAATTACCTTCCCCAGAAGATATCTCTTACAACAAGAAGTTCACCAAACCTTAGCCCCACAAGATGTTCACCACCATATACCTCTGTGACTCCACAGAATGTCCTTCCAGTCTTCATTAACCCTTTGGATCAACACTATTTCCTACAACCTCAGCGTTAGAGTTACCAATCAAGTACGGTAAACCATCTTGTGGAGAAGTTATGGGTCTCCATGGAGCAAACCTTCTTTGGAGACAAACAAAGACGTGCTCACGACTTCATACCAAGTTCGATGTACGACAACCTTCACGAAAACGAGCAACGCGGAAAATCTACGAAGAGCCTCGAAGAGATTTTTGGACACAATACTTCCCTGGATGTCTACTACCATGTGTAAAAATTTCGTGATGATACAACCAGTGAGTTAAGATATATGACGCAAACATCAGGAGACACGTAAGACGCGAACTGTCGGAGTTTACAACGAATAGACTATGGTGCAAAGCTCATAGCACCAACATCCACGGAGCTACCAAGTCTATGGCGCCACACCTCATGGCGCCACATCTCATGGAGCAACATCTCATAGCACCAACATCCTCCTAGGACTTCACTACTCAGTAAAGACGGCGAGGTAAACATCTTCATCAAGTAGTTCGCATATTTTGACTCCGACACCCTCCTCAACGACTGGGGACTTGGTGCAATCATTGTGCTTTGGGGGGAGTCTCTGTAAAGGGGATACCGAGACGAGATGACACATGCCCTACACCAAAACAGAAGACGCTCAGATCCACACCAAGAAAAAAGAGTACGATCGACTCCCCTGGTATCTCTCTACCAACTGCTGCTGCCGGTTACCACTGGATTGGTCATTGTCTCGTAAAGTATCGGTCCACCTCACTCAACACTACGGATTCAACTCTGAACACCAATGGACACGTCTTGCTGGAAAGTACACCACCCAAGCTTGCACCAAAGGCGCTGCTCAGGAAATTAGCTAATTGCATAACCATTATCCAGGTGGAGACGATCAAGGAGAAACAAGGACTTGATCACGACAAGAAGGAGGAAAAGTTCTCTGCTAGAACGGGTAAAACCTCTCCCTTCCTTTTATTTTCTTGGCTAAAACCTAGCCTATGTATGTATTCACATACATGACACTGAGGACCTCACTAAGTATAGTGTCCCCTTCTCAAGAAAAGTCACAGCGCCGCAAGAGCTTGTGGTGCCACAAAGGTCGTGGCCCATGAAACCTATAGCGCCACGAATAACTTGAAAAACAAAAAATAAATAAATAAATGAATTTAGGGTTTCGCGCCCTGGCCACGCCCACTTAGCTTTCATAGCGTCATGGCCATGATGCTGTGACCATGGCCCCTTGCTTGTCTCGGCCATCGTGATGCCAACTACGGCACCACCCATCTCGTCCCCCTAGCACCTAAAAAAAAAAGAGAGAGAGAGGCTTCATCCAACTACACTTGCATGTTTTCACACGCATGGTCTCATTCTCAGCTTTACATCATATCTATAGTTCACATTAGAATATTAGCTCGATATAATCTCTACTAGCATTGAATAAAAAGCCTTGAGAAAATTGAGGTTGCCATCACCATCCGAGTGCTTAGTATGAAACATTATTGTTCCACACTAACCAGGGGACTTTCTGTAGATGGTGAAAAATGGAGAAGGGATAAAATCGTAAATCTCCTTATGTGATTGCCTACTCAGGCAGATCTCTATAGCTCTACGATTTCCCTCTTATAGCCTCCCGGGTGGAGAGAATGATATCGTAGTGCAATTGCCTATTCAGACACATCTCTATAGCTCATAATGCAACCAGTTCTACGAGATGAATAAACTCTCTATGAGTTCTCTCTTATAACTCCCGGTGGAGAGGATGATATCATAGTACAATACTGATAATCTCACCAGCACATTAAACCCATTAATCTGCTTCATGTCGACATCGCCTCGAATTCCTCGGCATCAGAACCAGATCATTATATGGTACATGGCGAAGAGTTAACAGAGACGCATCCTCATGGATTTCCTCTTAAAGAAACGACTCGACATCCGAGTCTTAATGAAAACCTCAGGAATATCGAAGCTCTAGGCCTGTCCAGAGCTCTCTGAGAAGCATACAACAGCCTAAACAGGCTTAAACAGACCACACCCTAAGCTCAGGATGGTCTAATATATCATGGACAAGCGCGCCATGACTTCAAGCACACTGTAGCCCAAACGCATGCATAATCCATAGCGCCAGTGCATGCATAAACACGCATGCACCATAACACAAGTGCGCAAGTACGCCGCAATCGAGTTGGCCGTGGCTCCTTAGCCCATGGCGCCATAACTTGTCCTTGGCCAAAGGCCAAGGCCGTGGCTCCTCAGCCCATGGCGCCACAACTTCTGGCCTTGGCCAACGGCCAAGGCCGTGGCTTCTCAGCCCATGGCGCCACAACTTCTGGCCTTGGCCAAAGGCCAAGGCCGTGGACTCCTTAGCCCATGGCGCCACAACTTCTGGCCTTGACCAACGCCCAAGGCCACTCCTACACACCCACTATGCATGTCTCTAAAGGCGCCACACTCACGTTGGCCACAGAGTCATAGCCACACAAGCCTACTCAAGCTCAACACAACCATGCAACATCTGCATACCACTCGAGATATCAAAACATCACACGGGGGGTATTGGTCTGGCGGTCTACGGCAGTTGAAAGAAACTGATAGAGATAGTGGACAGTTATGAGAAGATGGCACGAGTGGACATGTTCTACACAACTCAGACAGTTACGGAAACCAACCCATGTCCTCCACTCCTCCACTCTTCCACGACTTCCACCTTCTCTATCGAGAGATCAGGGTGAGTTCAAAACTATAAATAGAGGCCTCCTCTATCTTCCAAGGCAAGAAGAAGATCATCCAGAAACAACCAGATATTCAGAACACCTGAATAAACCAGAGCCTCAGAAGTAAACACACCTGAGCAACCAACACACTTCTAGCCTTGGAGATTTCCAGTCACCTTCACGACGGAAATCTTGAACTCTTACACCCAAAACACATCCTCAACCTGATCTCAAGTTTCTTCGTTGTTTCCCTCCCTAGATCAACCTCTATCCTCTCTGTAACCGAAGCAAGACGTGAACGGCCATTGACTTGGTTTAGGCTCGTCTTGTTCGACTTTGATCTCGAACACTACGAAAGTACCCAGAGACGGTGCATTGTTTTCCAGGTAAAAACACCGCCAAGAACACATTATGACGAGGCAAAGGTTCTTTTGATGGG
>JAJJMA010178274.1:0-12548 GCA_023529015.1 Papaver nudicaule
CGTTTGGCGGACTTATGGAGCTTGGTGAAATTGTTAATATCCAGATTCTCCAATAAGACCCGATATACTGGTATCATTCCATTGATGCAAAGCTCCACCAACTGCAATTCGGTCACGTTTGGATCATTGCAATCCACTGCACGAGTTCTGAACCTCGTCACATAATCATCTGGATGTTCATTGTTTCGCTGATAAAGCCTTCCCAAATCGGAGAGAGTGAGTTACTCAGACACGAAGAAGTACTTCTTGAGGAAAGCATTAAGCATCTGGCTCCAGCTGAGAATGCTGTTAGGAGCTAGATTATTATACCAAGTGTATGCCTTTCCCGTCAGAGATTTCGAGAATTCTTTGAGACATACAGTTTGGCTTCTTTCATGTATTCCCAATGATTCTAGGAAGCGAGATATATGTTCTCGGGCATTCCCGATACCATTATACATAGAGAATGAGGGTGTGACATATCCTTCAGGAAGATATTCACGTTGGACTTCAATTGGATATGGTGGTTGATGACGATGAAACAAATCTGAATTCTCCACGCTCTGAGCTTGCAAGAGATTCTGTAAATCGTCACGAGTAACAAAGTTGTGTTGAGAACCCGTGCTTGGTTCACGTGTGGTGTGGACATGAGTATCCTTATCATCAGGGATCACGTGAACTTGAGAGGGACCCGCCCTATTGAGATTGGCAAGGGGCTCTGCACGTGTTAACCCTAGGCTTGTTGGTGGCGTCAACTTCTCTGAGAGAGATCTCAAACACGTCAGCAACTCAATCTGGGTTTTCACCATATTGTTCTGACTTAGGGCTAAATCTTGCTGGGTCTTCATGAGATCCGCTATGCTAGATGAGCCCTCAGTAGTCCTTGTTTCTCCTGTGCGGGGCCCAAAGAGAAAAGCTTCTGTGCGGCTTGAGATAGGAGTGTAAGGAGTAAGAGAGATAGTGGTATTGGTAGTCCCCACCATATGAGATAGGGGGGACGTGATATTGGATAGGATGGGCGTGGTGGAACCCACCACAGTGGATGACACGCCCAAGGAAGAGTTGGATAAGGTTGAGGCAGACACGAAATTAGGGTTTCTGGTTGTGATAGGGTTAACGTTTTGGGTGGTGGGGCCAACAGAGGTGATGGCGCCACTAACTCTAGGATTGTAGCCCCACTCATAACGGATGAGGTTGTGGGACCACTGGTGATATTTGGAGAATTAGTATTCTCTGAACTCTGCCTACTGGTTTCAACCATATTTTCTTACAACTGAGATAATGACCTCCCACTGTGGTCGCCAAATGTTTTAGGTGTAAAACAATAAAGAGAATCTGAGGGGTAAAGTGTGAAGTATGATGATGTAATAAAAGATTGTAATGGTGTTCGAGAGGTCAAGATCGAACAAGACTCGCCTAAACCAAGAAATGGCCGTTCGAGTATTGCTTCAGTTACAAGAAGAGGATATAGGGTTGGTTTAGGGAGAGAAGCAGAGAAAGATGAGATCAGAGAATTGCTATGATTTTCTGTGATGTTGAGATTGATATTACTAAAAGAATGGATATTCAGTTCTCACTAGATATTAAATGTTGAATGAGAAGAGTTAATCAATTATCGATAAGATTGATTGATTGAACTTGCACTGAATTAAACTGTTTATTCTTGCTGAACTTGAACTGTTCTGTTTCCAAACTGGTCGAGTGACCTATTTATAGCAATAGAATTCCAACTGATCTCGTAAGAAGTGGAAGAAGTGGAAGAGTGGGAGTGAGGAATGAGTGGGGTCAGTTGTTAAGAGTCTTGCGCCTAATAATAGGGAAGACTAACAACCCACTACCTTATCCCATCTTTCCAGCAACGTTCACACGACTTAGTGTCTTTCCCGTTGAGTGATTGAGCCGTTGCAATCACACGTGCCGTAGACCGCCAAACCAAAACCCTAAAGAATATCCCCCCATGTAACTAATCTTGATTCTCGTAAGATTTGTTAAATATTTGTTAAGTCAAAGATGACTAGGTGCAAGTCGTACCAATTACTGGTAAACTCAGGACTTTGCGTAAAGATAGAGATTAAGCGATAAGCTTGTATATCTCTTTGAGATTTGGTCTAAGGATTGAGCCGGGCAATCGCCATTTAAACCAATGAGATAAGTCTAAGGATTGAGCCATGCAACCGCCATTTAGACTGATAAGATAAGATAAGTCTACGGATTGAGCTATGCAATCGCCGTTTAGACTGAGAGGATTTCAGCAACTCTCTGTGGCAATAGTCAAGTGAATACGACTTCGATTTGCCATAAATATGAGAAATTGGCTTGTGGCATGTAATGCACCAATTCTCTGAGTAATGAAGACATATGAATGTCCAAAATAATATAAGTCATAGCCATGAGCCATGATTAAGAATTATAGCACTGATTTATAGAAGCAAGTCCATAATCAGGAAAAACAGACGAATGATGCTATCACAGCGTAGCCATCATCAAGAATGCATAAGCATTGACAATCCAAGACCTAAAGATAGGACACAATAATAATACTAAGCCATGTTGCATAGCATAATAATCCTATTAGGAAGTTAGGCATAGGACATAAAAGGATAAGTCATAACATTACGTTATTTCCAGATTTCTATACAGCTTGCACGACGTCTATTCATAAAATCGCCCAGGCCAGCCTATATTCGGTAAAATCCCGAAATTTTAGTATGTTATAGAGGACTCACAGTGGAAAAACTTTCGTGAAGGAAGCGCCCCCTAATTGTTCACGGATTGGGCTGTAAAAATCATCCTTCAAAGGAATTCGTAATCTGCCAGATAACCGAATTTGATTAGGAAACTAGAGTATTATGGACTCAATAAAATCCATAATCCTCTAGGACTTGGATCAGTGGGACCCATAAATAGAGGGGAGGCTAGGAAAAGATATACTCTAGCTCTAAGAGAGCAAAGATAGCCGTGAGAGAGAAGACGGCCATGGACCTCCATGAGTACAAGCGAGAGGAAGCCATACGGCCTCCACAAATTAAGCGAGGGAAAGCCATAAGGCCCCCATAATTTAGGCTAGGAATGACCATAAGGCCTCCAAATATTTGGCCAAGTCACGGTCGTGGGGCTCCAAATATTTGGCCAAGGGATGACATGGGCATCCAAAGACTTTGGCCAAAGAGTAGCCGCGGACACCCAAAGATTAAGCAAGGGAGACGTCGTGGGCATCCAAGAAGATGGCGGGAAGGTGGCGTGGACACCCAAATAGTTTGGCCAAGGCACAACCTTGGGCCTCCAAACATTTGGCCAAGGAATGGCCGTGTATATCCAAAATCAGGCCAAGAAATGGCCGTATATATCCAAAATCAGGCCAAGGAATGGCCGTGTATATCCAAGTGCCAAGGCAAGCTAATGATCGTGTATATCCAAGGTTAAGGCAAGCTAAAGGCGTGGATATCCAAAGGCTAAGGCAGGGAAAGGCCGTGGGCCTCCAAAGACTAAGGCAAGGAGAATGCCGTGGGCATCCAAAGATTAGGCGAGCTAAAAGATGTGGATACCCAAAGTTAGGCCAAGGGACGACATGGGCATCCAAAGACTTTGGCCAAGTAGTGGCCGTGGGCATCCAAATGCCAAGACAAGCCAATGGACGTGGATATCCAAAGCTAGGGTAAGCTTATGGCGTGGATATCCAAAGGATAAGGTAGGGATGGCCGTGGGCATCCAAAATCAGGCCAAAGAGGTGGCGTGGGCACCCAAGGCTAAGGTAAGCTAGTGAACGTGGATACCCAAAGGCTAGGGCAAGGGAATGGTCGTGGACACCCAAAAGCTAGGCCAAGGAGTGGTCGTGGGCATCCAAAGGCCAAGGCCAAGGCCAAGGTAATGGCGTGAAATGCCTAGGGTTTGGCTCAAGCATGAGCTAGGCTAATGAGCATGCGTAGGTATTTTTTACGTATAGGCTAGGGATATGGACCATGCTACTAGGCTAGGGTCGTGAGATATTAAAATATGGCTAATGGCAACCAAAATTTTCTTATCCCTATTGTAAAAATAAATTCATACCTTATCTTGAGCTATTCCAGGATGCCAGAAATTGATGCAAAATTACTCCTGTGACCTCCTCGCCAAAAACCACCATCAAACACTAAGGACTAAGTAGGAGGACTCAGAGAATGAAAAGAACAAAAAGGAATAAAAGTAAATGAGTTTGTATGTTTCCGGTTCCTATACATAGATAGAAGTCAAAAATAAATTGACCAGCGCGAATTCCAAGGAAGATGAGGCGCAACGTGGGTGTAAATGGGAAGAAATGAGGTGTCGTTACCATTCTACCCTTGGGGCAACCCAAATCCGAATGCAAACCGACAGGGGCAAACTGTTGGTACAAAGTACCCGCCACCCACGTGTAAGCATCTAAAAAGAGGAGGCAGGTTAACCATGATAGGAGTGTGACACAAGATAAGGGTGAGGCACCAGAAGTCTCAAAAGGGTGAGGTACCAGAAGTCTCAAAGGGTGAGGCACAAGAAGTCCCAAACTATGAGTACCAAAAATCCCCACCAACGCATGGCGCAAGATTAAGCACGGAGCAACATAATAAGCTACACCGACACTCACCTCAGTAAAAATAAGAAGACCTAGCAACTAATTAAGACGATAGGGTAATTACTTAGAGATATGGATTTGGGTGGTGGTAAAAGGAGTGATGTGTTCCCTTTCTCTACCACTCCCTCATAAAACTGATATCCTATAAATATAAAAGAATGTAAAGAGAGAAAGGGGAGGATCTTTGGTGGGAGGTGAGGCATGGTATTGACTCTCTATACTACTCCCTCACAAAGATTGAGAACCCATCGATGAGAAGCTATACTTTGTAATGAAACCACAATCAATACTAAATCAAGATATTCTCTTATTCATGTTTTATTTCTTATCTATTTGTTAAATTACTTCACATAAATTTCATATCTTCTAGAGTTATGATCTTGTTCATCGTTTATAACTTGTATGTTTGTATCTAAAGGCTAGGTTACTTTTCGGTACAAACAGATCTAATTCGAAGTCATGCTGGTCAGGCATATCATCGAATCGAGCTGGGAGAGCATTATCCCTTTTATGGTATTCCTCACTAGGGCGTATGTCTTTCGTGTGTCCAAATCCTCGACACTTGAAACACTGCACATCAGTTAGATCATCCTCATCCCGGTTAGGATTAGGTTCAATGCTGGTAAGGATCTTCTGCTCCTGAATTGCCTGTCTCTTCTAGATCTAAGAAGATCTTTCAGTTGCTGTGTAATCAGAGATAGTTCAGTGTCCACTTCTTCATTGTCAAGGCTTTCACACTCATCATCCCAAGACAATTTTGGTGAAGAGGAGGTGCACGGAGTGCTTATAGATTCAAAAGCGATAGATTTTTTTTTATCTTTTCGCTCATGATCGAAGATCTTTAGCTTAGCAACAAGGTCACTTCTTGTTATATCTAAGCCATGGACTTCTTGGATGGCATGTTTTTTTGATTCGTATCTTGAGGGTAATGACCTCAGAATTTTACACACAATGTCCCTTTCCGGAATATCTTTTCCTAAGGTGTGATAGGCATTCACTATCTCAGACAATTTGTGGTTAAATTCTTCAAAGGTATCATCCTCAAGCATTCGAAGGTTTTCCCAGTCAGACATGAGGTTTTGAAGTCTAGCTTCTTTTTCTGCTGCATTCCCTTCGAATACGTTCCTTAATCTATTCCAAGCCTCGTGAGAGGTTTCACATGTGGCCACGTGATGGAAGAGATCACGTGTAACTTCATGAATGATGGCATTAATCCCATCATAGTTTTGCTTGGCGGTGAGAGTTTCGACGTCACCATAAGCCGCTATGTCTTTGAGGACAAATACATTATCAATTAGAATAGTTGGTGGTGTATATCATGTTTTGACATAAACCCAAGTTTTGAAATCTCGGGCTTGCAAAAACGATGTCATTGCAGTCTTCTACCATAGGTAGTTTGTGCCATCAAACTTTGTTGGTACGTTACAAGCTCTTATGCTTTGGTCCATAACTCACAAGCCGCGATAAACACAGATAGTTACGTCTTTTATGTGTTCACCGGCTCTGATACCAATTGAAAAAGCAGGGATACCGAAATACAACCAACTTTTCGTTTGGGCTCGTGAGACTTATGGTCAGATCTGGACGATCTCAAAAATCAATATCCAGACCTGTTAACCTGAGTTTGGATCTCTTCTTGCTCTTCTAAAGACTAACTGTTGATTGAGTGAATTTTCTTTACTCTTTCTCTCTTTTGGCGAAGTTCTTCCTCCTGAATTTCTTCATAATTCATCCATTCATTTTGTTTAGCGCTCATGGCCTTCATGTCTTTTGGTGGATCCCAAAATAGATTCTTATAAATAGGGTCTGATGTTTCCATAGAATTAATGAATGCCCATATTTTATCTTTATCAGATACCGCTGAACCCACTTCGCTGCAAAGCTTTCGCCAACGCTGAATTAGACTTCTGTATGTCTCCGATGGTCTCTTCTTGATATTAAATAATCTTTCCACGCTTGGGCGACTTCTGTTATTCTGAATGTACGTGCGTAAGAACTTTCCCTCCAGCTTGTGGAATGATCCAATTTTACCTTCTTCCAACCCATCAAACCAAGCTAAAGCTTCGTCTTTAAGGGTGGCAGGAAAATCCATGCACATTATTGGGTCTGAATTTACCCATGCCGCCAAGTCTCGCTTTTAACTTCTTAGGTGCTGAGCTGGATCCCCTGTTCCTTCAAAGATGGACGACAACTTTGGCATGGTAAATCTTGTAGAAACATGGCCATATGTAAAACATGGCATCTTTTGTGCCTCAGAAAGTGATGTTTTTAACTTTGATTCCTTCGTGGATCCTCCCATCACCGCTACTTTGTTTTTTAGTCGGCGAATCTCTCTTCTTACTCCCATATCCGTTCCATCACGCCCTCCTGAATCGTCATAACCTTCAACATTCCTTCTAGGTGTTTCTCTCCTTCTGCCTTTCTCATCGTATTTTGCTGACGAGTCAGATGTGTGACTCCTTCTCTGTATCATCTTCCTGTTCTCCGCCATCAATTCTCTGTGGCTCTGCAAGACAGTCTCCATTTGCAATTGCATCTGCAGATGCATCTGAGTTGTTTGCTGGTTGTTTGCCTCAAGGATTTTCTTTAATAAGGTATCTGTAGTATTAGTGGATCCTGTGTATCGGCCACTACTATGGGTCGAGCCAAAGTCACGCCAGGTGCTACCGATGTACCATTGCCACTGGCGACTTGATGAGCATCTTCTGCTATAATGGGTTCGGCGACCACCGCTGGAGCTACCGCCAATACATTAGGTGCTTCGCCGACAATCCTTTGAGTTGTATCCACCACCATAGTAGCATCTCCTACTACATTATGGATGCCACCTGCTGCATTAGAAGACTCGCCGACCATCGTTTTGGTTGTCCTAACGCCACCAATTGATTCGCCAATGATGCCCGTGGCTATCTCTTGTCCAACCCTTCGTAACAATCATTAGGTACAACTGCCACCCCTGCATCCTCCAAGTGAGTGATATCCTCCAGCAGGACTTCGTCTTGATTCACTTGCTGCTGCACAGATGATCGTCGAGGTACACCTGAATTCGCGAAAAAATAATTCGGCAACCCTGCAGGCTCTGGTGCTCTGCTTCTAGTGGTGGGGCGATTGGGAAATACCAATGGGGTAGGTGTGATGGGATACCTTGGAGGCCTACCCGCCGGAGCTCTGTTACTCTTACCCCTAGAACCCATTCGCCAAAGATCTGTAAAAGAGGACAAATACACTTCTTGACAGTATTACTCTGTTAGTACTGTGGGTAAATGCCAAACAAGTTAGTGGAGGTGGTTGGATAACTTTTCAGAATGTTGTTAGGGAAATGACAAAAAATAGCAGACCTAACTGTAATTATGCACAGAGGGTGACCTAATCATGTCAGGAAGAACTAAAATGGTAATTTCGCTAAATTTTTCAAAAGATACAAACTTCAAACATCTGAGGTAACCATGGAATTTCGATCGAAAGATGTACAGCGGCAGTTTTTTGGAAAGTTTGAAAACATTTTGCTTATGTCCCAACTGAAGCTACCCTGAATCTTAGTTTTGAATATGTTAGCCTGATGAGTACAGGGACCTCGAAACGAACCTGAAAATGTTATTTGTAGTAACATTTGTATCCAAAACATCATGGTTTCGCCGGAAAACAACTTAGGTGAAGATAAACATTCTACAACTCCAAACATACCCAAAATAACATATTTTTTCAAAGACAGGTAGTCATCCTTACGCTATGATCTTAAACATACCAAAAATAGTTTTTTTTCTGACAAAGTAGATAATTCTATTATGTAGTCATGTTATAAAAGTGAAATATGTGATGAAATCAACGAGTTATGAAGGGAAAGAATAAAGTTATGAGCATAATATGTCACCAAGAGCGAGCAATTTTGCCAAAAATAGCAGTATGACACAGAGAATAACCAATATAGGCAAGATTTTCAACGAGTAAACATGATGACCAAACAATATATGTGCTGATCTCAACAAACCATGATGGAAAACAAGGAAAAAACAAGTTCAAAACCTAATCTAGCGCCAAAATGTAACTGTCTAAAATCCCATGGGGTAGATCTTAGACAGTACACCCAAATAATCATACACAAACATACACAAAATAATCATACACAAGATAATAAAGAGTTCAGGGATAGAGATACTTGACAGCGATGTTACTTGGTTCGCCCTCCTTAATAAGGACTACAACAAGGATTTCCACTAGAGTAAGTTTAATTACAACTCTCACCTTGCTAATCTTTTAAGTCTGATTTCTCACCAAGAACCCTAATCTCAGCACTGGGCTAAGGAGAGCAAGTAGGTAATCAATTTTCCTCTCTCTAGACCAGACCAAGAAATGTCAAGCCCTTTTCTCATAGGGTTCCCTCGCTATTTATAGAGGTTTACAAAGTGGACAACAGCTAATACAAACAATGATTATCTGACACATATTTGTCTTCACTCGCCGATTGATCATATCGCCGAACTGGTATTTGTTCTAGCAAGTCTTGGCGGCCAAGTCTTCTCGTGGATAAGGATTGCCGACGAGGAATCCACTGAGTCAACGAGTCAACTCTGACATTATATCCGTTCTGACGAGTAATAAATGCTCAACTAATTCTCAACTACTTCCGCTGGCATGTCCTTCGCCTGCTGCCATTACTTCGCTCACTATTCTACTCATATGACTCGCTAGTATTGCTTTGGGCTTCTTCGCGCTAATCTTCTAGCTGGATACCTCGCCGCTCTCGCTGATGGCTCGGTACTTCTCACAGATAGACTCTTCTTACAACTTCACCTTTAAAATGCTTTTACAAGGCGAAGGCATTTTCCACACCCACACTAGTCTCAAACTGCTTTGTCATATTTTTTTGACAAATAAGGGGAGAATACATATGGTTCTCGTTCTTGTGGATCATAACCATTGGGGGAACATCATGTGCTTACTTGCTGTACTTTTTCAAAGTATCAAGTAAGGGGGAGTAATTAAAGCTGAGAAGAAGCTTCATATCAGGTATGAGTAGAATCACTTTAAAAGTTTTGATACAAGGACTTTAAAGTTTGCTCAGATTCTTACTATTTGCACAAACAACATGTGGGATTAGCATATTAACCCATGTAAGCTTGAGCGTACCTTTGTGGTTGTTTGAGCTGGATATGTTGTGGTGATGTCTACGAATTCATCAACAAGAGTTAAACGAACACATCAAGACTCAAGGGAGAAGTTGAAGAATTCAAGAAATCAAGATACATCTGGTTAGTACTTAATTGAATATCTTTTGAATCCATATGTATATTGTTTTTGTCACTAAAATTGACAAAGGGGGAGATTGTTATGGCATTGTCCGGTTAAACCCACTAGCGTTGGTATGTCAAGCTAGTTGTCAGTTTTAGGTGTCAAAACACAATCTTGATTTAGCCTACTAGATTATGATTTCGGAATTGGGATATAGACAAAGTAGTAGAGACCTTAAATACGAAGACTGTGAAGACAGAGAAGACATCAATTATTCTTCATCGACTAAAGGTTAGTAAGAGTTATGACTTTTATGGAAATTCTTTTATTCTACTTATTCTATCTTTCTAAATAGTCGACTACTTTAGTAGAGATACTAATAGCGATTGAGATCGTGTCCTTGTCTACATAACTATGTGTTATGTTGGTATTTGTTCCCACGAATACTAAGGTTACAAGAATGCATGAGATAGATTCGATACCATCTTTCCACGGCAATGGTTTGCTTGCAAATCACTTGTTGGATATGGGTGAATCTAAAGGAGTACTCTTGAGCAAGAGTCCAGTGGATTATAGCTGAGGGCGTATAACACGTCTAAGTACTGGCCCAACCCAGAACTTCCAGCGGATCCAGTTAAACCCTAATTCTGAGTAACGACGGTTCCCGAACCGGTTCGTGAACAGTGCCTCTGGATTTCACTCCTGAGTTCCAAAACATCAATTTTTACACGTACATGTACGTGAACCACAGATTCGATGTATTGGGTCGTAATTCAGAAGGGCGGTTCCCAACCGTCCAAGGTGAATATTCTCTGGAATTTCATACGGGTTAAACTCCGACTCCTTTATCTCTTAGTTGGACTTGGTTATCACGAATATATCTTATGTGGTCCATCTAATGATTCTCAATGAGTCAATAAGATAAAGATTATCACTGGTATGTTGGATTTCTATATTGAAGTGGTTAAGGGCTAATAAACCACTTGGCAGATAAATGTTTAATAAATTCCAATTGAGATAAATCTCTGTTTACTTGGTTTGCAAGTTAAGGTTTCCTAAGCTTGTGGGACAAGTAACTAGTTGCTTTATTCCTAAGCAATATATCTTATTGAGTGCTATAAATAGAGGGTTTCAGGACGAAAAACCACAAACATCAAGCATACGTGAAGTTTCTTTGTGGGATTGATCGTAAACTCTTTTCACTTAGGTGAAAGCTTGTTGTGGTATAGTCATCCTCTATTAGGTAGCAATTCCTCTGTGGGATTTACCTAATGATTATAAAGACTTTTCTTGAGAGTTGGGAAGCACAGGTAGGCGATAACGTACCTCTGTGGTTGTTATCAGATTAACCTGTAACCTTGGTAACCTGATCACGTTCTTATTTATTCTACTGTCCTTCTCTTCTGCAATAAGGCCATTCAAGAACCGATACGTTACACACAGGGTTGAAAGGAAGCAACGCACGGCTGCACTCGGTGTTGTAAGACCTAGTTAGCTCCAGTTGTATAAGTTTCTTAAGTGATTCTTTTTACAACTGAGGTAGAGACAAGTTGGTCATAGTTTACTCGGTTTACTTGTCAGCCCCCGCTTGTAATTGTAGATTTCCGTATGACCTGGAGCAATACGAAGGAAGTCACGTTGTGTATGTCAAACTGATAGAGGACAGTTCAAACTTACAGTTGATAGTTGAGGTTGCAAAGCCGGAATTATTGACACAAGCCTTTAACAGCGGTTAAAGCAACTCCTAGGCCTGTAAAGGACGTCAGCTAGGGGAATCAAGTGTGTGACGATCTGTGGGGGCCCTAGAGACTTAAGGAGTGCGATAGTACCAGTTCGCTTGGAGGGCTAGAATTGGTCTCTACTAAATCCCAAACTGAAGTCAGATAGTAGGCTAGTGTTTGTAGACAGTTTGTACTATCTGGTGTTCAATCGGGACGAGGTCCCGAGGTTTTTCTACAAGTCGTAGTTTCCTCATTAAAAAAATCTCTGGTGTCTTGTGTGCTTTACTTTCCGCATTATATTCTCTGATTATATAATTAAAGCAAACACAAGAAGTACGTTATCATCAACCTGATTGTTGTCCCCAATCCATCCAACGGATTTACCAAGACCTTGTCTTGTGTCAGACTGATCACTTGTGATCCAAACTTAGGTTAAACAAATCTGGATATTGATTTTTTAGATCGTCCAGATCTGACCATAAGACTCACGAGCCCAAACGAAAAGTTGATAGTATTTCAATACCCCTGCTTTTTCACCTTGTAATTGGCGTCAAAAACAACACCCTTGCCACCTCCAGTATTTCCTTTACCAGACTCATCGGGATCACTGAATCGGCGCTCCTATTGTCACTTTCAACCTCCTTACCAGCTCATGTATTGACATCCTCAGAGTCATCTTTCGAATGGTCCCCGGAATGTTCTCTCGAATCTTCGGGAGCACTACCATCAGAATCGTCGTCAGCATTACCATCGTCAGAATCTCTGTCTTCAAACACACCCATCGGTACACCCCTTCGGCGCAGTTCTTCCCTAACCAGTCTGACAAAAACTTCATGAGGAAGCAGATTCTCATCTTCCGGAAGCTCCAAATCAGAGTCATCTGCACCAAAAACTCCATAGCCGGCAGGTTCAACTCCGATATCTCTAAAAAGAGAATGCCCATGTTTTCGACAAGCTTTACTCGTAGCCAGAGCGATAGTCAGGTGTAGATGGTGGAAAATGAGAGAGGGGCAAGTTTGTAAAAATACTCT
>JAJJMA010178279.1:0-10330 GCA_023529015.1 Papaver nudicaule
CTAACTTTTGGGTTTTAGAAAAACACAGGGTTATGAATTGCATGCAAACATACCGGAAAAGTTGATTTTGAAATTTAACGAGAAGATTCTTAAAGGTGGACTGTACTCCATTGAAGGATTACACATAGGTAGGTCTAAATCTAGATTCCGACCCATGCAGTTTCTTTCGGTACAGCAAAGTTAAATACTTTAAGGTATATTATGTCGTAGGTATACATGGATCGATATTTAAGGCATGCATATGTTGAGGACAACTCAAAGTACATCATAGAGGTGTTAGTCGTCTTATACTTTTTTCCTTGACTATCTTTTGTGTGCTTTGTTTGATTTTTAGCATAATTGGGGTATCTCTTTTTTTTTTCAAAAGAGTCGGACAGTCAAACCAAATGATTTTTTTTCCCAACAATGCTAGGTATTGATTTCCGTATCTTATTTGCCGATGTAGTCAGATGGAGCATAGGTTGGCAAAATGGGCATCTACCCATTTTACTGTATCTTTTACTAAGGTAGACATTTGGAGATATCCAAGAAAAATCATTTGGTTTAGGTGTCTCTTCACTAAAAATCATTTGACTCATCTTTGTTTGATTTACTAATATACTAGCTCAAAATTGGACCAAACAAACCAGCTCTGCTCAATCAGTCAATGTGATTCCCACTAATCTTACACTATTCTATGTTTAATTTAGAAAATCATACTCATCGATTAACTTGAGATTATATTTGATATGCACTTCAGTTTTGGATATGAATCAACAAAGGTATTCGTACATAGGCATTACTTGACAGAATTTTCAAGAACTGGAGCTTACCCATTACCGATAATATGTTCATGCACCCCTTTTGTTAGTTCATTGTATTTTCTTTCTATCATTTAGTTTTCTTCAGATACTCTCCGTTCAAGCTGTCAAAGTTGTTGATTTTAGAGTTGCAAGGGCCAAGGGTGCAAAGCTCAATTTGGCGTAGCGACCTGCAGCAAAATAAACAAACTTTTTGTATAAGCTCCTAAGGTAAGCATTTTCTAACATTTAGGATTTTATATATACCCTCCATGTAGATCTCTGTGCTAAGTATGATTCAGACTCTTGCAACCATGCTACTAACAACCAATAAAAAGGTTGTGCGTGATATCCGTCGAGGATTCAGTGTAGTTCTACGATAGAACTGTAAATTAGCTATGCAGTGATTCATTATTGTAATTTGGAACTATATGTGCTCGGGTGTTCATTTATTTAACTGCTAGGCAAGGTTAAGGTTTTAGCATGTTGTTCTATTGAATCCCCCCACTTGCATTAAGGAAATGATATTGGCCGTCTTAGCTCAAATGGAAGAGCACATGGTTCTCAACCATGTAGTTGTCGGTTCGACTCCCACAGATGGCATTGATGGATAAGTTGGCTACTAAAAACGTCCTGTTTTAGTTCCAGACAAGATTTTAAACTGAGAAGAAAAGAGTGGTAGTTTTCTTGGCAGCTTTAAATGTGATTCCGTCGTGAAGAGTAAGTTGTGGGAATGCAAAGAGAATATGGATATGGTTTATAGCATTGTTTTTTGTCGATCAATTGTGTAGAATTTGGGATTAAGATGAATGGGCTAGAAGTTTTTCTTTGTTATATATAGTATATCCAGTGTTAAAAAGCTTAAGTTAACATTGTATGATTAATTTATTTATAAACATTTTCTACATAGGATCCTAAACTGAAGGTCCATAATCCTGTAAAAGGTGTATTTATTGTTGCTAATCACCAAAAATTCATTGAAACATTTAAGGTTCATTGGTCCTGTAAACCAATAAGCAAAGCTCTGAGGTCCTCCCTCCGCATCAAAAAAGACTAAGGGTAGACGGCTTCGCGATGAAACCAAAGTTGAACGCAGTAACCGATTTTCTTCTAAAAATTTTGATTCTCTCGACTCTGAAGGCGGTCCTGGTGCCCAACGATGTAAGAAAAATCTTGATTTTCTTACTCTTAAATCTATTTTTATGAGGTCAGTTTCGATTTCTAGAGTAATTGAATGCTATTGGCGTAATCTATGATTGATTAATTAGGTGAAAAGTATGTTATTATGGAGTATGCTAATAGGGTTTGAGGTAGACATCTAGATTAGGTGCAGCGAAAGCTTTGTACCAACATTAGAGGGAAGGAAACTCAAAATTTTGTAAAGGAAATTGAATGCAGGTTCATGGTAATTGATTAGTTGAATCTATTTTGGGAATCTCATGTCAACCGTAAAGAGAGTGATGCATTAATACCGCCATCATCTTTCCATCATCTTTCTAGAGATCAAAAAGATTAAGGCCAGTCGGGTTGAGTTCGACGATATTTCAGAGAGCAGAAGAGTGACCAATGATTGCATTGATGCTTGGGATTGATTTAAATATGGTGCTACTAAGGGTTTGAGCAGTAGTCTTGATGGACCACATAAAGGCTTTTCCTTACACGACATAAAGCACATTCAAAGACATGGTTCGAATGTATAGTACTGCCGATTTCAGTTCTGATGATGTAAGTACTAAGCCCTTATTATATTTCCCGAAGATATGTGACATTTTTTAGATGTTAGATTGAATTGGAAATTGAGGAGCGTCTTCACATGCTTTTCATCAACAAACATTGCAATATAATCCCCCAATTTTATCTACATCTGGATAATGGAAACCAAGAGGGTGAATTGCTTTCTCTGTAATTGATCATGTACCAGAGAGTGTCGTGTCTATTGTGTTCAGGGTTTTAAGGACTTGGGTGACTACCAAATCAAAGATTATGGGGTTGAACAGTTTTCACGCGATTCTCTTGGAACAAAGTGTAAGTTCTAGGATGTTTTTGTCTTTCTTTTGTTTGGTTTATTAAGTTATTGTGGGATTGACGTTTATTTCAACAGGGAGAGCTAACTCATGCAGTAGTCACCAAGGAGTTGAATCGTGCACATGTGAAAAGAATGCGGGAACAGAAAGTGATTGTTATTAAGAATTATTTCTTCGGTAATTTTGACGAAAAGTGGAAGCCTATTCCACATAATAGGAGGTTGGAGTTTAGACATGACACTGAGGTGTATAGTCACGATGGCCAGGGAATTGATATTCCTCTACACAAGTTCAACTTGGTTGAGTTGAACCATATTTGGCCGAGACATGAGAAGTATGAGCATTATATAGGTAAGATACTACTGTACTCAGTGCTTCTGAAATATAAGTATAGCTCTAATATTCATGGGATATGTTTGATAGGAATTGTGTCTAACATTTGTATGCAGATGTGATGGGTGTAATAGGTGGGATATCTGACCTGGCAAAGGTTAAAATTAGTTTCGAACGTACTAATGTGAAGAGGGAGATCACTATAGCAAGTGAGTTGGGGTGGTGAGTTAGGGTGACTTTGTGGGGAGATAATGTCCGTAATTTGAAAAGAAGTTGCTTTGCTGGTGAAAAGAAAAACAGTGTGCTGCTCATTACATCTGTGGTAGTGGAAAGACATAATGGTAAGCTCTATAACATGACTTATGTTTAAAAAGGGCACGAAATAGAAATAACAAACAAAAAGCAAAGGATTTGATTCATGTAAACAAATGCAGGAGTGTATTGTCTTTCTTCTACGGAGGCAACAAAAGTATACATTGACTTGGATGTACCTGAAGTTCAGGCTTTGAAGGGGAGGTAAGCGATAAGTATTGTGTCCTTCGTAAATGATTCAAAATAGTTACTGCAATGGTGTCGTGGTGAACTGGAATCTGCTTTGGGATAGCTTTCTTTTGGTTGCTTTGTATATTTTTCTGATGTTTTATGGGTACTAGATCACAGTTTCTATACATGTATTACAGATTTGGTATGTTTAGCATAACTACTATATTGGAAGTGCGTGTCGTAGGGAAAAACGTTAAAAAATACTGAATGAGTTGTTTACTGTGTAGGTATACAAGGCGTGCGCACCGAGAGTATAAAGAAGGCTAATTTCAATTTTTATAGGGTATATTATTAATGCACGGGAGGGTTTGAAGATGCAAGTTCTTACAATATGAAATTCGAAAAAGTCAAACCAATTCATCGAAGGATTGAAGAAGTTCGTCTCTGATTGTTTGATTCTCTCCAATGAAATTTTTTATGAAATGGGAGAAGTTGTGATTAACAAAACTCATGAATGGACTCGAACAATCCATTTTAGTATAGAGCGCGGTGAGCAAGAAGGCTTAGGGACTTAGGCCCGTGCAAACGCACGGGCTGGACAACTAGTAATTTATAAAGACACCCAGATGTATTGGAGTAAGTATTGAGAAGACACCATGGATTGGAGTAAGTATTGATATGTTGGTGGAAACTGAAAAATGGATTTATCAAATACTCTATAGATGTCTATAAGTGAAATTTGCACCATATTTGCACCCACTATATTTAAAGTGAAATTTGTATCAGCTCTTTCAACCTTGTGAGTACTGAAACTTAACGAGATCCTCGCGCAACACAATCTTTAATTGGTAGAATCGAAAGACGAGCTACGACCAGGAAATCAGAAAAGGAAAATGGTAAAAGGAAATCGAAGATGAAAATGAAGAAGTGCTCGCTCATCAAGCCGAAAATGAAAATGGAAAAGGAAACCGGAAATGTGCATAAAAAAAATGGAGAAGTGGGGCATCGATCCCCATACCTCTCGCATGCTAAGCGAGCGCTCTACCATCTGAGCTACATCCCCATCTTTCGTTATTTTACAAATATTTTTTATTGATCAAATAGTAGAAAGGAGAATGTAATTTGTAAGATATTTGCCATTGCTTGCTACGGCTAAGGACTATCGTCATCAGATATCTCATCAATATCCTTTAGCAGGTCACAATATCATGACATGGGGATTATGCCAGATACGACATTATCTCCGTTCCTCAAATGTCATCATCATCATCCTTTGATTCATCTAAAAATGGGAAATAGACCATTGTGTCGCTCTTTTAAGACATTTGATACTACTCTCCCCTATGACGAACCTGTCAAGAAGATACAGTAGCCGGCCACACTGATTCACTAGAGGAATATGTCAAAAAAATATTGAAAATGTTACGACGCTACTAGATTGTGTCTTCCACCTGTGTGGAGATTGTAACTAGTGTGGGGTAGGCCCTTCATTTTCATAGCAGTTCAAATTCCAGTATAAGGGTAATTAAGGTATCCACGTAGAAACGTGCACAAATATACCAAATTGGGCTGACACTCATCAGAGCTATGAATTCTCAGCACAGGAGGTCGATGGGAACACAAGTTCGGCATATATTGCTTCCAATAAATTTGCCACCCTACTAGTACAAAAATATATAGGCCGATAAGGGTGACTCCGCTTTTCTTCATTATGACTCTATGAGTCTGTGGACTACGAACTCTCTTTAAGGGCGGCCCTGTTCTCTGACCTGTTTAGTGAAGAATGCAAGGGACGAACACTAAATGTGAACCATGAAATTTTTGGTTAACAAAATTCATGCAAAATTAGGCTACTGCGTCTGCAAAAAAAAAGTATGATCACGCTCATTCCATTTGTAAGTTTGAGCCTATACAGATTGATGGTATTGTAGTTTTGTTTCATGCTTCTTGCACACAGGCAACACACCACATATATATATATACATGTTAATCTACCACTTCTTGCAATTTCATGCGAAACAAAAGAAAAAAATTACGAAGACACCAAAATGGATTAAAATGTTTTTGAGATGTCAGCGGAAACTGAAAAGTAGATTTGGAAAGAAATATTGGACATTTAAAATAAATGCTAAGATGGTTTCATGTTCTCTACTGTAGATCGGTTGATGATGTTTTAGACGGGAAATTAGTTATGAAGAATCAGTATATCAATAGACGTCAATATGGATTTTAAGTCGAAAGCGTAATATGGCGGATAACAAGCTTACAAAGTTTGGTTAGAGCTCTTCTGCAAATAGGTGCAGGTATGCTACTCTACCTAGTGAAATCTCCTGCTAGTTGGTCAAGGTATACGACGACTGGTATACACTTAAAAGTCAAAAAGGGAAAATTGGACAAGACAATTAAGATGCACTCATTTTCCTACGAAGAAGGAGGGTTTAGCCAATTCAAGAAATTTCTTTTAACGAGATTAAGTAAAAACCGAAAACAAATTCAAGAATTTCTTGTATGAGATTATGTTAAAACCGGAAACGGTAATCTTTCCTCTTTACAACATAGTAAAATGACTTGACATAGTTTTACCGATTTACTTGGTTGTTCCAAAAACTTGGCGTAAAAACATACACGACACCAACCCTCACATCACATGCAGCTCTGCAGTCTGCACTAAGAATTTTTGTATTGGGCACATTTTCTTATCCTAAAAATTTTAAAAATAGTACATCCCATCCTTTGTTTTCCAAAATAAGAAAAGGAAAAAAACACTGCCTGCCTGAGTGAGTCACTCTGACACTCTAAAACCAGACTCATAAATGGAATCGTTCCCACAACCCAAACCAAAACCGACCTACAAAGGAATTGACCCCATTGGTAACACAAAACTTTGTCGCATTCCTCCCATTTGGTAATGGCGGTGTGACTCCAAGAAAAAAAATCGTTCTCCGGCACACTCCCCAAGAAAGTTCTTTTCCACACTAACAAAAAAAATATCAGAAAAGTGAATTCTTAACTTTGAAGGAAGAACAACTAAATGATTTGTCTCATACTCAAATCTATGAACATATAAATACTTATACACAGACCGGAATTGAACTCCCCCAGTACTTGAAAATTTGTCTTCCATCTGTTTTTCATCTTGTTGGAGAATTTTTTTTGTGTTTATAATGTCTAGTAATTGGAATTCATCTTCGTTTCAGTTATTTTTTGAAGGTTGGTTAGTTCGTCAAGAACATTACTTGGACGAACTAACAACAACAATAACAGAATCAAACATTTATGAGAAACATGATAGTGATTTACGCGATTTAATCGAACGTGTTCTAGCTCATTACCAGCAATATTACGAAGCAAAGTCTTTACTGTCTAAACAAGATGTGTTTATTTTGTTTTCACCGGTTTGGTTCAGTACACTAGAGAAATCGTTTTTATGGATTACTGGATTCAGACCTTGTTTAGCGATTCGAATTGTTAATAACTCGGTGAACGAGTTGAGTGAAGAGCAAGTGGAGAAGTTAGACAAGTTGAGAAGGGAGATTAAGGGTGAGGAGAAGGAGTTGGATGAAGATTTGTTGATTAGGATTCAAGAGAGTTTAGCTGCACCGCCTTTTTCGGATATTGCGAGGAGGTTTGGAAGAGTGGTCATGAGTGATGATAATGGGAGGAGGAGGAGAAGACATAAGGAAGAAGAATTTATGGGAATGCTGACTTCAGACATGGAGGTTTTAGTGAAGGGAGCTGATTTTTTGAGAATGAAGATAACATTGAAGGTAATTGAGATATTGAATTCTGTTCACTGTCAGGTTTTTTACTGCTGTTGGTAAACTTCAACTTCGGATACGAAAACTGGGATTTCAGAGGGATGCGCAAAGGAATCGTTAAGACATTCTTCTCGGTATTTCTTTACTTGAGGGGGTCTGTAATCCCCTCAGTGCGACGGGAGGTTTTGGTACTACCTCCAGAAGGCCTGAGAGATTAGACTGGGTCAAGGTTCAGGGTTTCAGATTACTTCTCTTGACAGTGTAGTAGAAAATGGAAAAAAAAAAAAAGTCTCAAGCAAAGAACTAGTGTTACTAAGCAGAGAGTAGTAGTTTTTCCTAAAATGGCAGGTTTCTGATGGTATTAGTAGCACATCGGGTAGGGTACTTTGGGATCACATGTGAGCCTTATCAAGGGATGGACAATACCAACCGACAAGAAGTCGGATTATCCCGCGAAAAATTTCTTCTTCACACATTGGCAGCAATTTCTCAACACATAGGAAGCTGCTCTGTTTTCTGTTGTTTCTGTGTTGCTTTAAATGCATCCTGTCTGTTTTAATGTAACCAGAGGGATTATCTTAGTTTCATAAAAGAATTATCAGGATATATCTATTATTCACTCTAACGACCTAACTGCTTTACAGCCATACTGCCTTCTCCAAAATAAATTATAAAACAATCCTGGCAAAACCTAACTGATTTCTGCCCAGTCTAATTTCAGCAGCAAGATATAGAAGTCTCGACTTTGAACTTTATTAACACAAAAATCTACTTGACATTATATTATATATAAGATTTAAACGATCACAACGGCATAGATCTATAACAGCAGCAGACTTGCACCAAAAAGGGAAAAAAGAAACACGTCACCTGAACTCACAAAGCTTACACTAATTCCTGAATGAAAAACAACTACCTCTATAGTCTAAAGGAGCCATGGTGTAGAAAGTTCTTTTCCCCCCTCCTGCATACAGTCTCTGCTCATCGAGTGAAACTCTACATGCTAAATCTTCTTATTTTTTACAATTACCTCATCAAAATGAAAACCATAATTTTTAGTCACAGAGAAGTGCTTACATTTACCTACACAGATGAGATGGAAGAGAATGGTTGATCTTTTACGAGAGATATCTTCATTGAAGCAAAAAACCTTGAACCAACCATTAAAGCTGTACAGCCCTCCAACCCCTTTTACCAAAACTATGATACCAAACAGTCCCACTCTCCCGTTGCAAAGCTCATAACTTGCGCGTCTTTCAGAGCTTAAAATTCGTTTGTTGAAACACAATCAGATATTTTCGGCAAGATTCAGATAAACCTTCTCCTGAAGTTTCTCGTTGTCACTTGGTATGAGCGCATGAGGAGCCCAACACCAATTCCAATACCAAGACACATTCCCAAACCAATTCCTACACCAACTCTCACACCTGCATTGAACCATGAGAGTTGACCATCTTCATCGTAGTAAGCATCTTGAGGGTAATAATCATGTGGGATGATTTTCCCTTCTGAATCATATTCGTCAGCTTCAGAATCTGAGACCTGTTGAAGCATGAAAAAGTCTTAGAAATATAAGAACTAGTGGAACCCTTTTCTATTCTAGAATGTAGGCTTAAATAACATGTGAGCTTCATGTCAATATAATGAACCAGAACAAAGAAAACTTAAAAAGAGGATGCAATGCAGGGTAGTCCAGTAATAAATACTACAATCCCTGGAGAAACTAACAATGAATCATAGTTAAGCGGATTGTATAACGAAAAAATTTCACTTAAGCAGGGCATTTTATTTGAGTAAAGGACCAAACTTTCACATCCCCCTCAATAACCAGCTAAATAGGCTGCAATTATGCATAAAAAGCCATAACCTTGGCCACACAACCAGACTAAGCCAACCTGTCTAGTCTATAGTCTATTTTCTTTTTCACTATACCGTAATTATGACCAATCACAGTACTTGGAAAGAATTTCCAGTAACTAATGCTTTTAACATGACACTCAGATAACATCCATGAAGAGTACATGGAAAATTCATGTTTAATTTCATCACTTTATACTAAATTTATAGACATCTTCAGACAGATTATCAAGATTTCACAAAAGAAATAAAATCCCCCCAAAAAGAAACTTTTTGATTCAATTACCTGCACCTTCCTGTGACGAACTACACCATTTGAATGGTGCTGTACCCTTTCAGTTTCTTCATCCTCTGGAATCGCATCAAGTGCACCATGTCTAGGAGGTTTTCTCCTAGGACTAAGATTAATCGTCTTTGTAAGAATCAAAGGAGCACCAGAACAACACCCAGCAACATAAACCTCAATCGATGGCGATGAAATCCCAAGCTTAGGTTGATAAAACGCAGACGAACCCGTAGAATTCACCGCTGCAGCCGTCGTACAACAATCCATACTCCATCCAGTCTTAGAATCATTCTCTAATCCTTCTAAATTACCATTTCCCCATGGAGATTCCATTCTTTCTAAAGACCCACACAAAATAACAACATTCTCGTTCTCGTAAACTTCGAATTCAATCGAACCCATTACTCTAACACTATCCGTACTAACATACGTAACTTCACTCGTCTCTTTATCGATACGATCTCTTCGTAATTTCAACGATACGGTATCAGATGCGGGTATTCTTGAACCATTAATCTCTAACGAAACTCCAATTTCACGACGCAGGTGACAGATTTTCAGATATTCAGGTACTTTATCTATTAAACATGGAGATATTCTTACATAAAATAATCTGATCTCAAACCAAGATGAAGGAACAACATTCCCATTCATTAATTTACTGTAATACGAATTGTTACCGTTCGGATTCACATTCAAAGTTGAGATCTTTGGCGGTGTAGAATCCATTGCTGATGATGTTTCTGTAGAATCCATCAATTGAGAGGATGAGAAACTAGGGTTAGGGTTTGGGGGCTGGGATTTAGTTTC
>JAJJMA010178282.1:0-42937 GCA_023529015.1 Papaver nudicaule
TCATTACATCACAACTCACACAAACATCACAACCTCTACACTATTACTTGCAACAAGGTGCAAGTTCATTTTTGCTCCAGGATATAAATCTTTTTCTAAGAAGAAGAGAGACGCTCCAGGACTATCTAGGTTTTTAGAGTACTTTTGGAAGTTTGCTTGTTTAGAAATAGCCCATGTGAACATGTAGAAAAGGTTTTCAGATAGTCTGTCAGTCGATGCCTTTCCTTCTTGATCTGTTATTAAACCAAAAAAGACATTTCAGTAAGAACTAAGACGAGAACTAAGTACCGGATATCATGTGAGTTTTCAAGTGAAGGTCTGAATCAAACCAGCAGGATGCAAGAGGTCATGAATTAAAGTGGGCATCAGAGTGTTTGGCAACTTGTTTTTCCAGAAGATTTCAGAAGGAAGGGCATCAGCATGGTTTCCTGCAACTCCAACCTGCAACACCATACAGGCGCACACAATACACCACCACATTATATTTGTAAAGAAAAACACCATGAAATTCTAAAACAAAAATGCAAGTAAGCTCACCAAGAGACAAGAAGCAGAGATGAACAGAAGAAGCAATTCCATGTTGTAAAAGAGATCAGCTATGGATAGAATGATGATATGTCTGAGAGAATGAATTTGGGAGTAATTTATAGGCAAGCAAAAGAAAATGACTGATTGGGATATGAAACGAAATGTGTTTATTTGTGTAGATACTCCAAATTGTACAACACTAGATGTGACATAGAACTAACAAAAAGCACTTTGAAGAGACTATTGATTTAGGATACCTAAAAATTTACAAACCTAGACGCAACTCATGCGGTGGTGATGTTTGCGGTGCTTCACGGAGCGGTGATATTGAAGATGTACTAATAAGACTGGGAGTGGTGCCAATGTGTATAACAATCACCTAAAGAGGAAAGAAAAAATTAGCTTGACCAAGCCCCCTCATGTGCTGGGCTGATGGGATTAGTCTTTTCTTGAAGTTCTTATCTTAGTTCGGGCTTGGAGGGTCTTATGGGCTTATTTCAGATCAGTAAGCATCCTTAGGCAGCCCCTATTACAAAAATTTAATAAAATCTGAAATAAGCTTCTTCAATTCTAATCTAGATAAACTGGTTTTTTTTTTTGTGAATGTAAGGCATGCTCATTAAACTAGAAAGAATCAGTTACAGATCGAAGTTGGGCACGCCCAATTTTATCACGAAATAGAATTTTAGCCAGGAAGAAGGGAGTAAAGAAGTCCCACACTATAGTAGACAAAAAATGAGGTTGTTGATGTAGTTTCCTAACAGCCTTATTTGCCAATTCATCCGCTGCTTTGTTTGCCCAATTCTAATCAGATAAACTGGTATGTACACAACAACAATCTTCTTTCTCCTTTAAGCAAACTCACTCCCGCTTAGCCAATTCAACAGCAGAATTGACTTCCCTATATATAGCTGGGGCATGGGTGTAGAAGACAAACTCACCAATCAGACCTTATGTATATCGGCAAATATCCATTGTTGACAGCACATTCATCCACGCATAAAATCGCATAAAATAGCAATAAGCCGATCCAAAAAAAAAAATAGCAATAAGCTCAGCAAAAATCATCATACATTGGCACCTTATGTTGCTGGAGAACGGCAAAATTTTGGGCGGATAATGGGTTTGATGTCAAACAGGATTAGTGAATCACTAAATTAGGATTGTTTTTTGGAGACTGTGATATTTTAATGAGGACTGTGGTGAATAAAACAAAAAAGAGTTACCCATACAAAAAGTAGAAAACCCCATATCATTCCATAAAAAAACAAAATTTTAATTTTATACTTAATTCTCTTCTCTATTCTTTATCACCACCATCAGCCACCACAACCGCCACTACCACTACAACTACCACCGCCTCTGCCGCCGCCGCCACCACCACCACCGCCACCCACCGATTGCACACCTTGTTCAAGCTGCAATTCGTAAACATACATCAACGGCACCTCTTCCTCCAACACAAAACGAAACTAAACAAAACCAACAAAATCCAATTCTCAGCATCTAAATTTCCACAGCCAATCGAATTCCATATAGAAGAAGAAGAAGAAGAAGAAGAAGAAGAAGAAGAAGAAAAGGACGAATTCAGCTATTATAATATAAGCTCTTCTCCTTCTACTGGGTGTGGTAATGTTCTTAGTAATGAACAGTTACCAAAACAAAAAAAAAATATATCTCAAGCATGAGATTCAGAAACAAAGCAATCAAACAATTTTCTTTGTACAGAAATGGGTTTTCTCTTAGGAGCTATTCGATTATCTCCCCTTTCTTCATTTTCCAATTTGATAAATACAAACATCCCTCTCCACAAATCATCAATAATTTCATTCCCAAAACATGGGTTCTCTCCGATAAGACGCATCATTCAAGCTTCTCTTCACTCAGCACCAGCAGTTAAATCTTTATTAATCGGAGAAGACGAGTTGATTTGGCTATTGATGATTTGATCGAATCGGTTATGTTAGAAGTTGAAATAAACCAAGACTCTAAGTCTGGTAGTTTGAGTTATGTCAGGAAACTATTGTTCCTTGATTAAGAGTATTTCTTTAGTTGATTTGCTTAGAGTTTCGAGTGTTCTAGAAGAGTCCTTTGTTAAAAGTTTGTGTTATGTTAGGAAAGTGTCTTGCTTAGATATCAAGCTATGTTTACTTGGTTGTCAAGTCTCTCGAGTTGTATAAATAGGTTGTTAAGGCCATGATCAAAATACAATAGAGAGAACTCTCGTTTTGAGTTATTTGTGTTTAAGTTCACATAAGTCTTTGATATCAGATTTTCTACATCTGGTATCAGGGCAAGAAGATCTTAGGCCTGTGGTGTTTAAGTTGTTGAAAAGATGTCAACAAGTTTGAATTCGATTAAGGTTCCAGTCTTTGAAGGGAAGAACTTTGAGCACTGGAACATCCAGATGGAGAATATATTCACATATCAAGAGGTATGGGATATTTTTAAGACAGGTTATGTTAAAGCTGTAGAAGGAGTGGTTTTAACTGATGTGGTACAAACTGTTTTGAATGAAAACAGAAAGAAGAACTCCAAAGCTATATACATCCTTCACCAAGGTTTGCATGAATCTTTATTACATAGGATTGTATATATCAAAGAAGCCAAAAAAGCATGGGATACTTTGTCAACTTATTATACTAAAACACACAAGGTGAAGAATGTAAGGCTGCAGACGTTGAGAAGAAAGTATGAGCTATTACAGATGGAATCAACAGAATTGATTTCAGATTTTGTTTCAAAAGTTTTAAGTCTTGTTAATGAGATGAAGGCTAATGGTGCAAAGATAGATGATGACACCATTGTGGAGAAGATTCTACGTAGTTTACTTGAAAAATTTGAATCCAAGGTAACTGTTATTGAAGAATGCGGTACAACATCTACTATGAATCTTGATGAAGTGTTAGGTTCTCTCCAAGCTTATGAACAAAGATTACTAGAAAAGATTTCTGTAAAACCAGTTGAAGAAGCACTTCAAAGTCAGGTGAAGTGGAATGATTATCAAAAACCTAACATTGGAGGATATCAAGGAAAAAGATTCGACAAGTCAAAATTACAGTGTTATAACTGTAGATTTCGGTCACTTTGCTAGAGACTGTCCTTTACCAGCTAAAGACTTTCCTTTACCAAATAAGAGAAGGCCAACTAATAACAAAGCTAATCTTGCGGAGAGTCAAGATGAAGAAACAGAAAATCTATTACTTGCTTGCCATCCTGTTGAAGAACAAACTCATCACAAGTGGTACTTGGATACAGGTTGCAGTAACCATATGTGTGGAAGAAAAGAATTTTTTGTTGATTTAGATGAATCAACACGTTCAGCTGTTAAGTTTGGAACAATACTACCATTCCAGTCATGGGGAAAGATAGAATTGGTATTATACTAAAAGATGACACACATTCATATATTATGGATGTATTTTATGTGCCAGGTTTACACCAAAATTTGCTTAGTATGGGACAACTTTCTGAATGAGGTTACCTTATAACAATCTCAAATGGTTTTTGTACCATACAAGATCGACGAAGAAGACTGATAGCAAAGGTGCAGATGACCAGGAATAGGTTATTCCCTTTGAACATACAATACCAAAAGTTGAAGTGTTATAGCAGTTATGTTCATAGTGACACATGGTTGTGGTACAAGAGAATGGGACATGTGAATTTTGACAGTATGCGGTTGCTAGCAAAGAAGGAGATGGTGTCAGGATTGCCTAACATTGATTTACCAGAATCAAAGTGTGAAGATTGCATCTTTGGCAAACAACATAGAGATCCATTCCATGTTGGCAAAGCAAGAAGAGCAGAGAAGCAGTTAGAGCTAGTTCACAGTGACCTGTGTGGTCCTATTGAAGAAGCCTCACTTGGAGGTAACAGGTATTTTATCACTTTTATTGATGATTTTAGTAAGAAAGCATGGGTGTATTTACTAAAGCAGAAAAGTGATGCGTTCAAAGATTTTAAAAGCTTTAAAGCTTATGCTAAAAAACAGATTGGTGAGAATATTAAAGTTTTAAGAACAGATAGAGGAACAGAGTATACTGTTGTTGATAGCTTCATGGAAGAATGTGGTATTCAACATCAGTTGACTGCTAGATATACACCACAACAAAATGGTGTAGCAGAAAGAAAGAATAGAACCATTATGGAGATGGTGCGTACCATGAGAAGAGCAAAAAAGTTGCCAAAGAGTTTTTGGGGTGATGCAGTGAATTGTGTTGTTTATCTGCTAAATAGATGTCCTACTAGTAGTGTATGGGACAAGACACCATAAGAAGCATGGAGTGGTACAAGACCAAATGTTAGGCATCTTAGAGTGTTTGGGTGCATAACATATGCACATGTGCCTAATGAGATTCGAAAGAAGTTGGATGACAAGAGTGATAAGTGTATTTTTGTTGGTTATAGTTTAGCAACAAAAGGTTACAAGTTGTTCAATCCAGAAATTGGAAAGCTGGTTATAAGCCATGATGTGATTTTTGAAGAAGGGTCACAATGGGATTGGAATACTACTTCAGCAAGAGAAATTCCTAGTACAAAATTGCCAGTGTATGTAGAAGAAGTAGTAAATACACAAGAAGGTATAACAACAACAACAACAACAACAACAACAACAACAGAAAATCAAGAAGAAGCAAGGACTGATGCAACAGTTCAACAAGAAGTATCAAGACGATCAAGAAGAAATCGTGTTTTACCAACACGTATGAATGATTATGTCTTGTCAAGAGATGATGAGAATATAGATGATGATTTTGTGCACTTTGCACTGTTTGGGGACTATGATCCTGTAGTATATGAAGAAGTTTGTAAGAATCAAGGTTGGGTACAAGCCATGGAGGCTGAAACACTAGTGGAGAATGGCCTAGATAAGTATGTCAAGATCAGACTTAATAACCCAAAAAAAGTCTGGTTCTGTCGGCTGTATCCTGGAAGACTTATTTGAAATTAAGTATGCCTCGGTCTGATGTTTATCATTTGAATAAAAAGTCTGTCATAATCAGTTGTTTGATAAGACAGCCACAAGCAGATGTTTATTTAAATATAAAATACTGAACATAAGAATATTTTAATTGGAAAGTATATTTTGAATGTCAGATCTGGTTCCGAGAATCTGAGTGACAGATCTGGTTCCGAGAATCTGAGTGACAGATCTGATTTAGAGGATCTGATTCACGGATCTGATTTACAGAATCTGATTCAAAGAATTTAACATCATTCACCATTCAATTTATCATCATTCACAATTCCATTAAAATTTGAATTCAATTGTACATCATTCCACTAAAACACTTGAAACCATTCAAATTCTTCAAGATAAGTTTTGTTGATGAAAGACACCAACTACAAACAACAAGAAAAAACAAAAAGGGAAATAAAAGAATATTATGTTACCCTTCAAAAGACTACTGGGCAGCCATCGAAGTAGTGTAAAAACCGTTCGGCATCAAGAGTTGCTCTCATAAGAATCTGTTGACGTACAAATATTGTAGGAGCTATTATTAGGACTTGATTGTACTTAAAAAAGGATTGTAAAAGATGAAACAACAACAATGTTAACAGTTCTAGACAAGTTCTGGTTGTTAAATGTGTATAAACAACGAATAAAAGAACTATACAAACATTTAAACGTGTTCTACAGTGAGCATCACTAGCTTATCTTAGTGAATAGAAAACCAACAAAAAAACCAAAACCCATAATAACCAGAATATAAATTATCAAAACCCATGTGGGCCCCCAATATAGATGAGCGTTTACCAACCCCAGTGACATCATTCCTTTCTATTGCGCCTAAATCTCTAATTCTGTAAATATATCACGGTTTTTCTATTTACAGATCCTATGGAGCAGTATCACTGTATCAGGTTAAATGCTTGCAAGTGCGCGTCTGCTATATCCAATTCATATTTTCATGATCTCTTTTCTAAGCAACCGGGAACTTGTTTGCATACAGATTCAAACATACAACATAATCACGCAAAATTATCCTGCTTCATTGATAATAACATGGAAATGTTTCACACACCTTAAAAACTGGAGCCTCAATGTCCTCAATCTTCATGCACTGAGTGTTTTGATCTTTCATTGGACCAAAAAGTTGTGCACAAAATACTTATCCTGCTTCATTGATAATAACATGGAAATGTTTCACACACCTTAAAAACTGGAGCCTCAATGTCCTCAATCTTCATGCACCGAGTGTTATGATCTTTCACCAAAAAGTTGTGCACAGAATACAGGTGATCGAGCTGCGAGCACTAATTTATGAGCAGCAAAGGTCTCCTTGTCTACTACAAAATTCACATTTGTTCCCCGCCACTTTCAAAGATCTTCCCAAAGTGCTGCCCATCTGTTCCCTTGCCACTACCCCAACGCTACAGTGGACTGAAAGACAATCGTCTTTAAGGTAGTCCGACATCTCTAGTGTAAGTTCTTTTGAAGAAACATTTATATCCCCTGAGAAAGCAAGAAAAATAGTGTGAAGTTAACAACCGGAATTTGTCTAGAACAGTTATACCTTCACAAAAACAGATATAGCTTCACAATTCCATACAAACAGGAGGAGAAAGTTACCTCTCATGTTTTCAGGCTTTACTGCAAATTTGAGACAAACATGAAGAAAATAATTATCTTGACCCTTCATTTGGTCAGTTATCATCCAATTGACATCAATCGATGTAGCCATTACAGAGATATTACAAGAACTAGTAACTTCTCGTTCCTTAGATTTAATAGATGCAAGATGTGTATGACAAATGAACTAGAAACAAGCAAGTTATGACAAATGTGCAAGAACAATACTCAGTGAGACTTTTTCACTACATTTGCAAGGATTGTGTATGAACTAAACATCACAGTCATAGCCAACAAATGCAACTAAACAAAGAAAAGCCATCTAAGCAAACGGTAAGCATGGAAAATAGTTCCGAGTTTAAAGAGGAGAAACCTTTTTTTTATCATTGCTAGTAACGTCGATATACTTAGGCGAATCGTAAAAAAGACTGAGAATATAAAGATCTTATACAACAAAATCCCAACATATAGATTACAAACAACATTAACTCTAACACCCCAACAGTCATAGCTAGGTTTTTATAATTAAACTTTGAATTTGAATCAACAAGAAACAAGGAAGAAGAACAAAATGAGATTGCTAAGTACATATAGTATATACAGTATGTACGTAACAACGATTAGCCTAGGATTAGATCTTGAACACAATGAAATTTAAAGCATAGTGTGATAAACACAAAGAAATTTGCTGTATCTACCTTACCTTATACCACAGGAATTCTGGTTGCATCTGAAGAGCTACACCGGACACTGATTTTAGTTGAGGAGAAGGTGTTAACTTCGCAGCATAGTGCAGGATAGTGTTGTGCAGGATAGATATACCACTAATAGGATCAGAATTGCTCGAGTAACCAAACTGATTATCACTGGTCATTCAAACCCTTTTTTCATTCTCACCAGGAGAATGATATTGAGCTTTCAATTTCTTATCTTTCTCTTTAAGTGAAAGTTCCCAACCTTGTAATCACTTAACGTTCCCTGAAAATCCTTCAGAAAACACACAATAAACAAAAACCTACTTTTCAGTAAACTAATCAAATAAGTTGTGATCCCACTAGTTTAATTTCAAAATCATAAAAAGAAAAAACAAAATAAAGTGAATAAGAAAACCTAATTAGCTGCAGAAACCCTAGTTAAACCTCTATCTTCTTGGATATAGTAACGACAGATTAGGAGATGAACAAGGAAAAGAATAAACGTACCAAATTTTGATCGAGGTTGTGCTTGTTTGGAACCCTAGCCATGGCGGAATTACTGCGCGGGCTGGATGTTACTAGATGAGATACAAAATAGTTTTAGTTCGTTTTTCAATAGCATTTGTATCAGTCTTGTTCTTGTTTGCTTTTGATTTAAGGAGCAAAGCATCAAATCTAGGGTTACAAAGTTTGCTTTTGATTTCTGCAGATATATGGGTTTTGATTCTGATATGGGGTAGGATTAAGCAAACAATTAGAAAGAGATTTCAAATTTATGACGACGAGGTTGGATTACAAATGAAGAGATTTCGTTCCGAGAGAAAGAGAGAAGAAAATGGAAGTAGATTTTTAGATCTGAGCTGTTGGTAAGTTCGAGATACAGGGCGATAGAAATTAGGTGAGGTTTGGGGTGGGGGGAAATTGACGCCCAATTAAAATTGGGTGGAAGCAAACAATCACCGATGGACAGACTTTCTACAAACATCATTATTTAGGCCTAGTTTTTACTGTTATAACCCTAGATAAACAAATGATTTAGACAGACTTTCTTTTTTTCCTCAAAATACATCTGTCTACACCTGCTTTACACAAAAAATCTTTCTTGGGCAGACTTTCATCAAAGCCCTGGTCAGACTTAACCAAGCCATTCTCCACTAGTGAAATACAGTCAATTGAGAAGAACAACACATGGGAATTAACTGCGCTTCCACCAGGTAAGAAAGCTATAGGTGTTAAATGGGTTTATAAAACAAAGTACAAGTCAGATGGTGAAGTAGATCGACTTAAGCAAGATTAGTTGCTAAAGGATATAAGCAGAAACAAGGGATTAATTACTCTAAATTGTTTGCTCCTGTTGCAAGGCTTGATAAAGTTCGCATGATTATTGCTTTAGCTGCACAAAATCACTGGAGCATATTTCAAATGGATGTGAAGTCTGGATTCTTGAATGGTGTATTAGAAGAAGAAGTGTATGTTGAACAACCAGCAAGTTACATTATGGAGGGGAAAGAGAATCAGGTATACAAGCTAAACAAAGCTTTGTATGGGTTAAAGCAAGCACCACGTGCTTGGTATACAAGGATTGATACCTATTTTATAAGAAAAGGTTTCAAAAGGTGCCCACATGAACATACTCTATACATGAAAGCTGATGAACTTGGCAATCATATTATAGTATGTTTGTATGTTGATGATCTTATCTTTACTGGTAACAGTTCAGAAATGATCAAGGAATTCAAGGAGGATATGGTCAAGGAGTTTGAGATGACAGACCTTGGCTTAATGTCATATTTTCTTGGCATAGAAGTACAACAAACAGAAAGGGGAATCTTTGTCTCACAACGAAGATATGCACAAGGAATACTTGAACGTTTCAAAATGGATAACTGTAATCCAATTTTGACACCAGTAGAAGAAAGATTGAAGTTGGTAAAGAAGGAACAGGAGAACTTGTAGATCCAACAAACTTCAAATGTCTTGTTGGAAGCTTGAGATATTTGACTGCTACAAGGCCTGATATTATGTATGCAGTTGGATTGGTTAGTAGATTTATGGAATCTCCACGACAGTCACACTTGCAAGCTGCAAAACGTATCCTGAGGTATGTTAAAGGAACAACTAGTTTAAGAATTCTTTATTCATCTTCAGAGACAACAGGATTAGTTGGTTATACAGACAGTGATTGGGCTGGAGATATAGAAGGGAGAAAAAGTGCTTCTGGTTATGCGTTTCATCTGGGAACTGGTTTCTTTTCTTGGTCATCAAAGAAGCAACAAGTTGTTGCATTGTCTACAACAGAAGCAGAGTATATAGCGGCTGGGAACTGTGCTACACAAGATGTATGGTTAAGGATGATGTTAAAGTCACTTTATCATGAACAAAAAACACCTACAGCAATTGTTTGTGATAATAAGTCTACAATTTCACTAACAAAGAATCATGTGCTTCATGGAAGGAGTAAGCATATTGACATTAAGTACCACTACATTCGAGAGCTCGTCAGCAACAAAGAGATAGTTGTTGAATATTGTGAGAGTGAAGAACAAATAGCTGATATCTTCACAAAGCCATTGAAGTCAAGCATTTTCCTCAATCTGCGTGGAAAGCTAGGAATGATAAGCCAACAGAGTCTTGGTTTAAGGGAGGATGTTAGAAGTTGAAATAAACCAAAACTCTAAGTCTGGTAGTTTGAGTTATGTCAGGAAACTATTGTTCCTTGATTAAGAGTTTTGGTTGCTTTGCTTAGAGTTTCGAGTGTTCTAGAAGAGTCCTTTGTTAAAAGTTTGTGTTATGTTAGGAAAGTGTCTTGCTTAGATATCAAGATATGTTTGCTTGGTTGTCAAGTCTCTCGAGTTGTATAAATAGGTTGTTAAGGCCATGATCAAAGTACAATAGAGAGAACTCTCGTTTTGAGTTATTTGTGTTTAAGTTCACATAAGTCTTTGATATCAGATTTTCTACAGGTTAGACTAAGTTCAGAGAATTATAAAGCGTATTGTATCTTAGGTCAGTGTTATGAACCCAAAGAGATAGTCAATGAAGCTAGAGTGGCGTATGAAAGGGGTAAGAACGTTGAACCTAGTTCGGTGTTGGCTCGTGAGGGTTTGCAGCGATTGAGACATTTTTATGGGTCAATTTAGATTTGGATAATTTAATTTATTGTTTGGCGGCGGCAGTGGCGGCGCTTGCAGTGGTGGCGGTGGTGGCACTGCTGGTACCAGCAGTGGTGGTGAAGACTTGGGGAAGAAGAGGATATGTAAGGATAATTTAAATTTGTTTAGGGTCAACTTAGACATTTTACTATATATAAAGGACATCTCTTATCAAGATCTTTGGATAAGTTTAGTGGACCACAGTCCCCATTAAAACATCACAGTCCCCAAAAAAATCAGGTACATTAGGCCGTGGATTAATAATATGGTAAAAAGTAGTTGTCTTAACATTAACATTTTTCCCGAATTTGGAAGTATCGATTATTTTTTTAATATTTTTTTTCCAAAAAGTAATTCCAATGAAGTTGCACAATACTCTTTCATGTTTAGCTTGATTTTTATTCCACCCGTACCAAGCAGAGGCACCATACAACTCCACCAATAGATTGTGGCCTATAGATGCTACTGTTAGTGCCTAGTTGTAGTGGCTACATCCATTTTTTCCTTTATAAGCCCCCCGTGCTTCCATTTTTTTTTTAAAGAAAAATAATTATTTAATTAATCATCATCAACTGAAAGAAGCTTACAAGAATTGGATGGAAGCCTCGCAACAAGTTGAGTCCCAATCTTGAAGAGCAACCCCAATCCTATGAAAAAAAAATTCCCCACTATGACATTCGCATCATGACTAGCCATATAATTGCGCAATCTCTTCAGAAACTCCACAGTGTCACTACCAACTCTCTTAAAGTGGTAAAAGCCAGCACACCGAGACCAAATCCATGAGAAGTACATTTCTCTAAATATTTGTCTTTTTTGCGAACGACGACATCATCAATTGCCTTGCCCGGAACAAATGCGCGCACCCCAACGCCTGTAAAAGGTGAAACAAATGTGATATCCATACACACATCATGGTCATTATCCCAGTTGTACACCAAGATATCCGCAGGTCTTAAAGCAAATCTAGTATCTGAGAGGAACCCCAAATCAACCTCTTTCCTAGCTGGGACACCCGCTCGATAAAAAATATCAGCAAATGTATCACGAACCAGGTCATGTCTATACTTAAGACCAATACCACTTGAGCAATGCAAGGCATGGTCCCCGAAAATATCCATCCCCCTGCCACAACTGTTGCAAATGTCTCCTTCTTCGAAAAGAGGGATCCCAAGCCTATAACGCAAGATAGTTCTGAAATGTCGAGACCCAATTTATAAAACAAGGAACAAGGTGAATACATATGATTAATTTTACATCGACCGACTTAGGTACAACAAGGAGCAAAACAACACAGTTAGTGCAGTACCACAAACACCCATAAAGTTCCCTAGAGCTAAAGATGGTAACACCAACTAGAAGCTAACAAGTAACAACTACCAGCCTAAACCGTCTAGCAACCAGTAATGTACATAAACCTTATGCTATACTTTGGAAACCAAGGAAAAAAGATTCTGATTCATCTCTACAAGTCTAGTTTTCCCTTTACAAGAGACAAAGGTAGAGTGTGCCCACATCAAAAGTCATAATTTCTGAGGAAAAATATATATTCTTCATACTTTTAATTCCTTCTTATTCCACTCATATTCTTCTTTACATGTACTCCCTTCCTCCCACATTACTTGAGCTATTCCAAATATATTAGTCATATTTCTAATATTACCCATCTAATTGATCATTATCATTAAATCTTGATACAATATGTATCTATACCGGGAACATATACCAATATAACACATGGTTATGCAGACAAGATGACAATCTCAATCGCTATAGTATCTCTATTAAAGTAGCCGTCTATTTTGAAAAATAGAATAAGTAGAATAGAAGAAATTCCATATAATTTCACAACTCCTACTAACCTTTTGTCGATGAAGAATATATGATGTCATCTTGGTAATCTATGTCCTCGTCTTCAAGGTCTCTACTACTTTGTTTATATTCCAATTCCGAAATCTAAACTCTTGTAGGATAAATCAATAATTGTGTTTTGACATCTAAACTTGATAACTAGCTTGACATACCAACGCTAGTAGGTTTGGCCGAGCAATGCTCTAACAGTATATTATTATTATAACCTGCAATTTATTCTCAATCCTTTCGAGAGATTCACCAAGACTTGTCTTGCGTCGGAATTGATCACTTGTGATCCAACTCAGGTTATCTTAGATCAGGATATTGATTTTTGAGATCGTTCATATCTTATCATAAGACTCACGAACCCAAAACGAAAAGTTGGTAGTATTTCGGTTCAGGGTTCAAGAAAGAAATCGATTTTCTTTCATGATTTTTGTCTACCTAAGACCAGAATCGGCTTATCCGAACACAATATACTCCGATTGTTCATCATCCTAAAAGTACAAGACCAAAATTGGTGCATATGATGACATCATATAAGCTGATTAAACTTTTTTTTTAATGCCAATAGTAAAGAATCTTAATCAGTGTAAACCGCAGATTATGGTTCACTTTAGGGGTAGCATTGTGGGTGAATACAATCGGTTTTTCGGCATCCCATTAAACTGTCGATTAATGCATTAATATTTCTTGTCGGTTACGATGAAACTTGGTGACAAGATGTATTAAGATAAAACAACAAGCCATTTTGTTGATCCACAATCATCATTTGTTAAGTTTTACATCCGCCGATTGTATTATTAAGTTTACCGATGATTATTTAAGAATCAGTGAATGTGCTAGTTAAGGTTTTAGAAAGCGAAAGTGTAAAGCCACACGCTAGCGCAACAAAGTGAAGACTGAAAGCGCAACTTCTTTATATATATATATAATATCTATAGTCAAATGAGTATAATGAAATCTACTAATAAAAAAGAATATAAGATAGAATTATCTTCCTTCTTTATTTTGATCAAATGAAAAAGCCTATTACTATAATCACACTATCTGCTTTTCATACTTAACGCAGAATAATTATATTTTTTCTATATTTAATATATACATGCATCTAGTTTGATATAAATGAATAAATTATTTATGTTTCCCTGTATTGATAGCATAAATCACCTACGATTAAAAAAGATTTGAAAAGGATTTTATTTCGAAAAATATTTTTCCCTTTAATATCTTTCCGCCTGCTTCTATCTTTCCTTCTTCACTATCTTTGCGCTTCCTTCCTTATCCAATGTCCATTAATGTTTTTTTTTTCTTCATGTAAACCAAATTAAAAATTGATGCTCTAGAAGCGTCCTGGGCCTGAAGTGTAAAAAAGTGCGGGCCTCAAGGCGTGCTTTTTAAAACACTGGTGCTAGTCTTTATCCTCCAATTTGTTTTCTTACTTTTGTTTATATAAGTTTTGCATATTATTGAAGTGCTCGATGATAAAACCGAAGCCGAGTCACATAAATGACATTCTGTTTGAAATCTTCATATACGTGTTGGAGTTATAATTTATCGACCACAGAAAAGTTCAGCCTTGAATGTGGATACTCCACCAACTCATGCGTCGAAATAATGGGCCTCCATCGATCAACTACAATGCCCTTCAAGCTCTATGGCAAGAACTTGACTTCCTACATCCCTCAGAACATGGTGTGTGCAGCTGATACTGCTAAGTTGCAGAAAAGAATTGAAAAGGAGAGAATTATCGAGTTCTTTGCTGGTATCGACTCAGACTTTGATCCAATTAGAGTTCAAGTGTTGGGGAAAGATCCATTACCGACTCTACGAGGGGAGTACGGGACTATCTAATCCGAAGAACTTCGTCGAGATGCTATGATACCATTAGTACCACAGGAAAGTTCAGCCTTGAATGTGGTTACTCCCTTAGTTACCAGATTCGTCCAAACACATCACAAATTTCACTGAGATCCGCGAATTGGCGCTTCTCAGTGAGATTCGCGATGGGAGCGCGCTCCTGATTGATGAGAAACGGATCTTGCATATTTCTTAAATTTTTTTGATTTCTAAAAAAAAATTAGAGAAAAACAAAGAAGAAAATGAAAGGGAGAAGAACAAAGTTGATGCTGCAGTGAAAGAGAAGAAGACGGAAGAACATTGCGTGAAAGAGTTGAGGAAGAACAAATCTGCTGCGGCAGTGAAAGAGAAGAAGATGATGAGGTGCCATGAAAAAATTAAGTTTATTGAAGAGAATACGTGGTCAATTTATTATTTTATCCTTTATAATAATTAAATTTCCGCACCTAAAAAAGCACCGAGTGAATGGGGAGAAACTAACTTATCTATGGCGTGAACAATGACCGAACTACTTTGCCTGAATGGAAAATGTTTTATTTTTATTTATTTGTTAAGAAATTTCCTAGAATAACTAATAATATACATATTTTTATACTCCCTCCGTTCCAATTTACTTGAGGGTTTTAGGATTTTTTCATGTTCCAAATTATTTGAGGGTTTTCCTATTTTCCCCATTTTTTGACTGAATTATCCTTACTTTGGAGTCACACAAAAACATAGGAAATTGTATAAATTGACTTTTCTAAATGTTTGTCTTTAATACTCTCTATATATTTTTATTATTAAATTATATTACACTAGAATCTATGAACCAAAAGAATTATAAATTAGGAGAATTAAATGTAGTAGAGAGATATTATTAAGGGTAAATCAGGCTAAAAAATAATCTCTTTCTTTTTCCTTAAACTGCGTGAAAAACTCAAAACCCTCAACTAAATTGGAACGGAGGGAGTATATATTTATGTAACTTGATTTTTACGCTCCCTACTCGCTCCCCGAATTTCATTTTTGAAAATTCGGCGAATCCCGCTTCCGATCTCACTCCTGCTCCCGACTTCGCTTTCGTATTGGTAACTAAGGTTACTCCACCAACTCATGCACCAACAGTCATATGAGAAAACCAACAATCTGATGAGAAAGACTATATTATCTCACTATAATAAAGAGAAGACTCTTTTCTATGAGGCCTTTTTTTAAGAATAGGGGCATAAAGGCCATTATAAAAGTTGGTATTTTTCACTGGACCGAAACACCCCTCCGTAATTACAATTTATTTTGCGCACAACTACTTTAATTTTGGCCGTAGATTCTTTAACAGTGTCGGGGTAATTACGTCAATCAGTTTTCCCTATCAAAGTTCTTCCTTCCTTTCTTTCGGTCTCTGTACAGCTTTCTCTCACAGAACTCTTAAAAAATCCAAGGAGTAGAAAATCAAAATCAAAATTCATCACAGTCTCACATCAATCTCGAATCCAAACCATCTTCAACTGATACGCAAAGCAGGTATGTATAGATTTTCAATTACTCAAAGTTAGGGTTTGGTTGGATTTTATCGGTAGGGTCTGTTATTAGGGGGAAACTGTTAGAAATTTGGGATTCGATAAATGGATAGATTTGGGATTAATCGAAGCAGGTATGTATAGATTTTCAATTAATCGAAGTTTAGGGTTTGGTTTGATTTTATTGGTAGGGTCCGTTATTTGGGGAAACTGTTAGAAATTTGGGATTGGATATATGGATTCATTAAAATTTTCTTTATGACATTTTTTTTTTACATGGATTGATCCTTTACTTTTAGGTGTGATCTTAAATATAGATTCCCAGCTCCCTGACTTTACAAATCTGATGGATTGAATTTTAATTTTTATGTTAATATTTTGTCAAATGAAATTGAGGGCTCAAATGAATTATAGACTAAATTAAAGAAGTCGTAATACAGTCGAATTTCTATGAACAGATGTAATGCTACTGTTCTCATCATTCGCAAAGTATCATGCTATTATTAGCATTTCATCTAATTGTCGCCTTACATTTCTTTGTCATTCTCTCAGCAATGTTAGCAATAGTGAATCTTCATTGGAGTCATATAACCCTATTGTTATTTCTTTGCTAACATTGTTGATTGATACCACAAGGATGGCAGTCAATAATTTTAATGGTTACTTTCAATTGTTATTGTGAAAAGTTTGATTCTTAGGCTTGATCCTTAACAGTCCGAAAACAAGTGATTCATACAATAAAATGGTCTTTCTTTTTTGTACTGTTTATGCATTACGGCCATGTTTTAATGGTGTTCGAACAGAACAACAAGCTCATTGAGTGTGCATCTTTGTGATTCTGAAATTTAAGGTTTTGAACTTCATTTGATTTGATTTTGTGGGCTTCTAACTTATTTTGGACTGACGTTGAATAAAATGTTGGGGTTTTTATGGAATGTTCATCTTTATTATTTTTTGTTCATTGTTTTGATCAATCTTTATTATTTTTCTGTTCATTGTGTTCATCAATGAGATAATCTATCAGAGAAATGGAGAGGGAGAGCCAACAAAGTGCCTAATTTTGTAGAGACTAAGAAAAGCCCTAATTTGGTTTTTCAATTTCTCTACCTAACCATTTCCACTTGACTGCATATTTAGGTCTTGATATTCTGAAATTTTCAATTTCGTTTCATTATGTTCATTCATGCAGTAATCTGGATGGAGGCTGTGGTCCTCTTGATTCTTATCCAGCAAGTATAATTTGATATGACGGATTACTCTATAATGATCTGAATCTGATCACTTTGACGTATGCAGAAGTTACAGTCTCAATGAAGGTTGTGAACTTTTTATGTGGGTATTTCTCTGGGACATATGTTTCAGACTAGAGTGTATCATATATGATTGCCTTCTTGCTAACGTATGTATATTTTGCTTTCTATAAGACCAAATGGTTGTATGTGTTTGATTACTAGGGGTTGTATGTGTTTGATTACTAGGGGTTGTATGTGTTTGATTACCAGGGGTTTTTATGGAATGTTCATTTGTTTTTTTTTTGTCATTGTTTTGATTAGAGAAATGGAGAGGGAGAGACAGCAAAGTCTGTACCTAACCATTATCACTTGACTGCATATTTAGATCTTGCTGCAGTTGTTCGACTTATTATTGACACTTTGTCAAGCCAATAAATGTTACTGTAGCTTCAGTTTATGATTTGTAGCAGTCTCCCTTTGAAATTGTTGAGTTCTTAAGTAATTGGTCCTACGGCTGATTTAACTTATGAGACCAATCTCCTTAGATTAACTGACAATATTTTTAGATTTCAGTAACTAATCTTATTCTAGAAATTATTTAATGTAGGTCGTGAACAACAGAGATATGCAAATACGAAGAGAATTAGGTATAAATTCATAGCCCACGTTTGCTATTGTTAGCTCCAGTTGTAAGCTCTTAGCACAAATTACAGGTAAAAATCGTCATAAGGTATTGATGTCGAATGGCACTCGCGTAGCGCGTGGGTTTTTGCTAGTGGTTATTGTTACAAGTGTAGACATACCGGGGAGACTTGTTAAAAGCTCAATGAACGTGCACAATAGCAGAACAACAATAGAAGAGAGGGTAGAAGAGGGGGTAACTCTAGTGGCAGTAGTGGAGGAAAAAAAGGAGGTCGCAGTAGTGATCCAAGGGCATACAACACAACTGATAAGGTGTTTCAATCTACATCCGCACCGAGTAGTTCTCCTCATTCATTCCAGGTCCAGCTTAAGCAAATGATCAAGGATTGTGAACGGTTGTTGTCATCCAGGAAAAATGTTGTTGGGTCTAGTCCTTTGGCTCAATCAGGTAACATAGAGCACTGTGGTAGGGCACTAAAAACTACACGCGATAAGTCTAAAAGTTTTTCGATTATCGACAGTGGAGCAACTGACCACATGTCCATCGGGTCCAATCTTTTCTCCACTTATAGTGCAAGTCCTAGTAAACCTTGTATCTTGACAGCGGATGGATCTCCAACGATTGTCTCTGGTGACGGACATATTCCTTATCTACTTTCTACATGTTCCAAATTTGTCTTGTAGCCTCCTCTCCATCAAACAAATAACCAAAGCTTCAAAGTGCAGTGTTACCTTCTTTGACTCACATTTGTGTATTTCAGAACCTTCTCACAGGAGCAACGACGGGGCTTGGCGAAGACAGAGGAGGCCTTTACTACTTGGACTTGCAAGGGACAACACAAGATAGCAGTACAAGGGCTTGCAACTCGGCAAGTGTATCTAAGGTTGAAGAGCAAATCTGGTTATGGCATAAACAATTGGGACATCCTTTTTTGGGTACTTAAAGTTGTTTCCTAAGAAATTTTCTGCACTAGATATGTCTAACTCCACTGTGAAGTCTGTGAGTCAGCTAAACATCAGCGTGTCCCATATCCTTTAAGCATGAATACAAGCTTATCTCTTTTGCTATTATACACAATGATGTTTGGTGTCCTTAACGTGTCATTAGTTCTTGTTTTCGTTGGTTTGTTACTTCCATTGACGACTACTCCAGAGTTTCATGGGTCTACTTATTTAAAGACAAAAAGTGATGTCTACCGGTTTTCAAAACCTTTCATAAAGTTGTCCTTACCCAATTTACAAACGAAGAGACAATGTCCCTCTTTCTCAGCCTCGTCAATTGTCTACTCCAGTGACAGGTAATTCTGCACTAGAACCTTTTACTGTTCAAGTTGAAGCCACTTTGAATACTAATGGGAATAATATTCCAGCTGATGAGACCACCAATGTTGTGGAAGAAGATCCTAGTTCTTCTGGATATCCTACTCGTACTCGTAAACTTCCATCTTGATATGGTTATTCTACCGAGCGTCCTATTTCTAACTTTGTGTCTTCTCATCGTTCGTCACCCACTTATATTGCCTTTGCACATCGATTAGCTAAGGTGACGATTCCTACAAGGATTGAAGATGCTCTTGCAGACCCAAAGTGGAAGGTCACTATGGAAGAAGAAATTGAAGCTCTAGATAAGAACTCCACCTGGGATGTGGTCAAGCTACCGAAGGGGAAGAAGACAGTTGGTTGTAAATGGGCGTTCACTGTGAAGTCCAGGTTTTATAGACAGATTGAAAGGCGTAAAGCAAGATTGGTAGCCAAGGGCTACACTCAGACTTATGGAGTCGACTATTAAGAAACCTTTGCACCTGTTTCAAAAATGAAACCATTCGTGTCTTGCCATCTGTAGCAGCAAACAAAGAATGGCCTCTTCACCAACTTGGTGTGAAGAATGTATTCCTTAATGATGATTTGGAAGAAGAAGTATACATGGACATTTTTCCAGGGTTTCACCATGCCAGTAATAAAGGGAGAGTGTGTAAGCTGAAGAAATCCTTATATGGATTGAAGCAATCTCCACGAGCCAGCTTTGGTAGGTTTACCCAATATATGTTGAAATGTGGATATCATCAAAGTCAGGCAAACCATACCTTGTTTATCAAACATTCATGCAGTGGAAAAGTCAAGATGCTTATTGTCTATGTGGATGATATTGGCTAAGGAATTTGAGATAAAGGACCCAGGAAACTTGCACTATTTCCTAGGAATTGAAGTGTCAAGATCGTAGGAAGGAATATCCATCTCACAAGAAAAATGTGTTGGATCTTCTACCCGAGACAAGAATGCTGGGTCGTAGGCCCATTGATACACCTGTTGAACCAAATTAGAAGCTGGGAGAAGACACTATCGGCATACCGATTGAGAAGGAGATGTATCAAAGGTTAGTGGGAAAACTAATCTATTTGTCTCACTCGTCCTGATATTGCGTACTCTGTAAGTGTAGTTATGCATGCCCTTTTTTTTCTCGATTTGTGCGTGTTATCCTTGCGCAGGGGCCATGCTAATCTTCTCTGTATCGTTCCAATTTTATTGGATGTCCCCGAAGAAACAAATATGGACACAGTGTATCGAATTCTTTGCTACCTAAAGTCTGCACCAGCAACATGATTATTATTCTCGAAGAGCAATCATGTGAAAGTTGAGGCATACATAAATGTCGATTGAGCAGGTTCAGTAATTGACCGCAGGTCTACCTCTGACTATTGTTCTTTTGTGGGAGGAAACTTAGTAACTTGGCACAACAAGAAACAATCAGTTGTAGCTAAGTCTAGTGCGGAAGTGGAGTTTAGATCTATGGCTCAACGAATCTGTGAGATATTATGGTTGAGAATATTACTGACAGAGATCAGATTCAACCTTACAAGTCCTATGAAGTCCGCCATCAGCATTTCTCACAATCCAGTCCAACATGATCGAACCAAGCATGTGGAAGTGGATAGACAATACATCAAAGAGAAATCGAATAAGGAATTATCACTATTCCCTTTGTAAGAACCGAAAACCAAATCGCAAATATTCTGACAAAAGGAATTCCTAGTCAACCATTCAACTCTTTCCTTGACAAGGAGTATGCCCACGCACCCGCTTGAGGGGAGTGTTGGAATAGTGCTTCATGGAAATTTAGATTAGTCTCTAGATATTTTTATACCTAAGTACCTAACCTTAAATCTGGGTTCAATTGTAACTAGTTCTTTACCTAAGTGTATAAGAAGGGAAACTCTTCCATGGGTGCAGACTAACCCTTTCACTCACTCTCTCTCTCTCTCTCTGTGTACTACATATTGATCGTAAATAATATTCTATCTTGAGTCTCTTGTGCAGGAACCTGTTTCCACAAGTTAAAAGACAGTTTATCCAGAACCGAAGGCAAGCTACAGGGGCAACGTAATACAAAAAGGAAATAACGAACTCCCAAAGCTAATGTGATACTGAGTCACTTCATGTTAAGGCAGAGCTGCAAGGGAAATAATTCAAGCAAAGCTAGCAAGGTATTGGGCACATACTCTTTCCTAGTGAAAATCTTATAGTAATCCAGTAGGACTATCTCCCAGATCAGTTTGTTACTTAGCTAAGATCAGTTTGTCTTACATGATAGGGCGGTGAAGCTTTAATAGAAGGGGCAAGTGAATGACTATTTTAAGTTTCTCGAAAACAATGCTGTCTTGTAATGACCAGATAAGATGTTCTACTTGAAGACCTGCATTCCTATATCTTCAATGCCAAGAGTGTGCCCCAAGTCCAGAAATGTTGCAAAACTTGACACCAAAAACACCAACAAGGGTTCTAATAGAAGATAAGTTGGTGAGTGATTTTTAAGCTTGTCTGATGCGATGTGACACTCTTCAGTTATTGGTTCCTTTGATTTAAAGGCTAAACGAAGCTTATGTTTCGAGAAACTGCTAAAGAGTTCTGTGATGGAGAGACAGATAAACAAAGGGTAGTACCTCCATGTTTTCCGAGGGAACCGGATTTGATCATTGGTGCTGATCTGTAGGGACACTGCTGCCTCCATTTGATTCAGAGTGGCTGGATGAGATTGTGGCAAGAGCACGCTCAATGAACTTACCCAGCTCTGAATGGGTTGCACACAGATGAGAAATTTGCAGGATCTGATTGAGGCCACTCTATCAAACAATCTACAAACTGCTCCAGTGCCTTTGCCCCAAATACAAACATCTGAAGGTAACAGATAATCAGATATACACATACATAGTAGAACTATCAAAGAATACATGACTTGTTGAAAAGGAAATACTAACCTAAAATCAGCAGATTTACGCAAGGCATCCAAAACACCACGAAGAGCAATACCAAGGGGCAGATGGGTGATAAGATGGTGCTTTGGATAAATACCGTAAAAAAATTGTTCATTTCCTCGAGGAGATGATGACGTGAGATATTCTGTCCAGCATGACCAAGAAGAGCCTGCAAAAGGAATCATTTAATAAGCAAAACCATAACAAAAGTAGCAACATATTGTGAACTAGGAGAGCAACTACCTTAATGAATATCGGAACTGTCTCCAAATAAGCATTTACTACAGTGTTGAAAGGTATTTGCAGGAACATCTTGGGTACATCAAAAAGAATCTCTTTCAGGAACATGAGGCACGCCTAAAAAGTATCGGCATTACTTCCATGAATCAAATCAGATTATAATAAATATACTAATTATTTGAAAATGTGAATGAGTAGAGTATCTGGATCACATCTTTATGGGGAGTGAAAATTACTTCATCAAAGGTGTTTCCGTACGTGGTTAAATAATCACTTAACCACTTCTGAAGATTTATTTGTTCATTCCCAGAGGCAAGAGCAGCCAACTTTATACTGAATGAAAATGGAGCCATGTCCAACACTGGAGATAAAATCTGCAAGACAATATTGAGTTGGTAGTTGGTACAGAGAGTAGATAACTAAAAGATAGAAGCAGGGAATATATCATACAAGTTACTTGAAAATGTGAGTATTCTTCTGATACAGTCATACAGTAATGTCTACAAAATATTTTAAATATGACGTTTTTCTGAAGAAGAGAACTGATATTTGCAATAAAAATCTTCATTCATCTCTAGGATTTACCTTAGGCTGTCGTAAACACCAAAAGCTTTGAACATGAATCAAAGTTCTGGACATCTAAAAGTCCCCGCAAGATGACATCAGGATTAGGGTTCCACTTCCACAGGCCGTCTACAAAGTCAAAGTGATCAAATACCAAGCATCAACACAGAAGACTATCAAAGGTGCAGAAAAAGAAAAACATACATTAGTCTGGGATAATCCAAGCAGCAAGACTTCAAGACAGTGTTTCAGAGGATACTATTGATCGGACAGAGCCAGCATGGCCCATCTCCGCAAGTTGGCATAAAACATCCAACAGGTCAAGACAACCAAGCATTATTTCCACTTACAGTGGAAAGCTTATGACCATGAACTACGTCAACGTACACCTGAACAATAGACCAGCAATCAAATGAATCCAGTAAATATAAAGTACATCGAGCTATACGACCCAGTAATACATGGACTTCATACCAGCTGTCTAGCGAAGTGCACAAACGTGAAAATTCCAGGCGACGCGGATACAGCATATCTTAGAAAGGATATCTGACCTTCAGCATTGTTCCACGCAGCCCCACAGATGGCATGAAGAGGGAAGGGATCCTGCGACAAATTGTGCTTAATACTAATGCCATGATACAACTTTACCAAATCCACCTGTACTAGACATTATAAAAACAATACCTGGCATGCACTCAGGCATGAAAAAATAAAACGAATCCTCGCGTAAACCCTTGTGGTCAAGGTTTTCCATCACATGTACCCAGTTGGTATCCAGTCGGCTGAAGATCAAATTACAACAGTCAAAAAGCAAACGACACTCAGCCTGATTAAAATGACATTCATATAAAGGGGAAATGAGGACCCAGTAACACATCAAGTTATCTGTAAAAGAAACTCACAAGCAGACTGATTGATTTTATTCTACAGGAACATTGACATTCCATGGGCTCAACGAGGATGTATCAGCAAATGCACTTCTTCGAACAGCAGAACAAAAAGTTTAATATGTGAATTGTAAGTCCTCCAAGCCAACACGAGTGCGTGCAATCGCGCTTAGTATCCTAGAGATTGTGACTTCGGTGAGAGGTAAAAAAAAAAGAGATAAGATATCTTTGCAGTGGGAAGCATTGACTGTGCAGCCATATCCCAATTCCTTGACAACATCAGCCATGATCATCTCCTTCTCTATCTCCACCAAAATGTCATCAAAGTCATTTTCGCTGCTCTCATTGAATAAATCCAATTGCCTGCCAACATGCAAATGCAGCAAGCATTTAAGTCAATAATTATGTAATCATGATTGTAATTCGGGAAAAAAAAATGTTAACTAGCCCAGTCTTAATTGGTAACACATATAACCTTAGATAGTTGACTTCACATGTATCATCTTAATAAATGACACATTTGAATAAATGAATCCAACAAGTTCGGCAACTCCCTCTGACCGAGAAAAGAAGAAAACCATGTTCTGAATCTGCTCATTCGAACCAATCATACCCGAATTTTCATATAATTCTTCAAACTGACTCATATAGAAGCTTTCTCCTACATAAATACACCCAACAACAATCAACATTTCTAATTAAAAAAACAAAAAAAAGCTAACTAGATGACCGCTGCCACGGTGAATGGGCCGCCCGTCCGAAGAATTCGATGATAGAACAAAGAATTTGTAAAGCAAAAAAAATGCAATAAAACAGATGTTCAGACAAATTTGTAAAACAAAATTTGTATTCAGTTGAAAGTGTTTAAAATTTTTCCGACAATTTTATGTACAGTTTAATTTCTGACAGAAACTTAACTGAAAATGTGACTCAAACAAAAATGAAAATTGATTAACAGAGATGAAAATTAATTGAGAAGATGTTAAAAGAATAATTAATGAGAGCATGTGTGACGTTAGTCATATACGATACGCGGGAATGGTTATATCTGCGTAGTTTTGTACGTCATGTTCTCGTATCTTTCATTAAACTTGCGAAGTTAATTCATCTATTAATAAAAAAATCCAATGAAAAATGGTGTGGACTGTGGACAATTATTGCAACCTAAGCTAGTGCCGATGTTTGGTAACAATAGGTACAGTACCTTCCAAGCTAGTGCCGATGAGTAATCACTTAAGGTTAAGATTAGTCAAACATTCAGCTTCTAGTCATACACGTGGGTCAACCACAGACTTTCTCAAATACGTGGAAGTGAGAGTGAGAGTGAGAGTTAGTGCAATCACCGCGTAGACATATCAACTGCTTCCCTTCCTCGGATATTCCTTTTCTTTCTCTCTTTCTTCTCTTTTACTCAACAAAATTCTCAAACCATGTCTTTGCTCTAATTGATTCATAGCTTCATTATTGAAATTTGTTGATGTTACTTTGCATGGGTTTGATTTGGGGGGTTTAGAAGATTCACTTACAAATGTTAATGTCGTCTGGGATACAGACCAAATTAGCAAACATACTTGTAGACAACGCGAAATTATTAATGCATGTGTACACAAGGATTAGAAATCTGGTTTAAAGTTCCATCAAATCAGGTGAAGAAGTGGTCCGTTATCATCAGGTTAGATTCTAATATCTTGGGTCTGTTAATTTTGGATTGATAGATTTTAAGATCTTGAATCATCACCGAGTTATTAAGAAGGGTCATCTCACTGAGTTTGTGTTGATTTGATCGGGTCATAGGTATGGGCAATTTTTTGTAACATGAATTGATTTAGTAATCTGGGTTTTTGTTTATTTTGTTTTCTTTGTTCTTTTTCTTAGTCGATTCAATTTTGATGAAGATGGCATTCAAGATTGGGTGATCAAGATTGATCAATTTGACTGTGTTAGATGTGGCGACGCTGCTGGTGTTGGTGCGGTGCTGGTGGGCTGATACTGGTGGAGGCGCTTGTTGCCGACATGGTGGTGGTGTTGCTGATAGTGGTGTTTGGCCAGTGGTGGTTGCGGTGGGGGCGGTTGAGTTGGTGGTGTTGGTGCCAATGGGTGGTGGTGCAGATCTGGTGGGTGGGATTAATACAATCTGGATCTTTCGTCACTCTCATCGCTCAACCGTTCATACCAATTAACTTGTTTTGCAAAAGAAAAAGAGAACAAAAAGAGAAGGGTGGGAATCGATCCAGGGACCTGTGGGTCGTTTTTTGACTTTTTAGACAAAAGTGCCCTCAACAATTCCTTATTTCCAACCTCCGTGTCCTTTTCAGCTATCAGTAAAATTACGCGATAGCCCTTCATTATTTGGTTTATCTACGAAATTGTCTAAATAAAAAGAGAGAAAAAATGACGCAGAAGGGCAATTTGGTCAAATCAGCTACGGACGGTGGAATTTTTTTTTGCAAAATTGGTTCTTGTGTGTTACCCTACATTTGACACAAAGTCACCATATATAGGGTCCTCGCTTCGCTCGGTCGGCCCAATAATCGCGAAAAAATCACAAAAATTACAAAAGAAATCAGTTTCTTACAACTAAGGAGGTGGTTGGGAGTCGAGCAACAAATTGAGCTCCAACCCCTTTTTGAATTGTTACACCTAATCTATGGAATCACAAAAATAAATAAAATAAAAGAATAACCTACAATGCGGACGTCAATAAGCTCTTCGGAATCAGATACTGAGAAATTTACACCACCAAATACATCTCGAAGTGGATACTCATAATGCTACTCTCAGTAATATTATACTTCCTTTCCTTCACTTCCATAATCAACAAACTGTTACAAAACACAAATGAACATATGATTAGACAGGATTTCAGTCGATTCAAGACAGTAAGATAATGATTTTGATTTGAGAGGATCTAAAGGGGATTACCTGAGGAAATACAGTGTCCAAGTTGGAATCGGTGAAGGTAGTGAAGCAAGAATCGTATCTGAGTTAAAAGCGGAAGCATTGTTGAAATAATCGAAAGCAGCTGAAGATGAAAAGGTTTTCTTTTCTAGGGTTTAAGAAGAAGATGAGAGATTTTTGATTGAGTGTGGGAAGAAGAAAGGGTAAAGGGAAAAATGCGAAATGACGATAAATTTATTTATTTTATAGATTTATTTTTATACAGGAAAAAATTATGTTTGTTTACGTGGCCAAAAAATAAAATAAAAAGTCAGTGAAGTTTGACTTGTTGACTATCTAAATTGCCCAGTTTCTGCACCATAAGCTGCATACCCCTAGCTGCCAACTGATTCACACACAGATTCTTGCGTACCAACTGCACTCTCTTCACTAGTTTTGAGCGACCCTGGTGAACCCATACTTAAATCCATGTTTACAGTCTCCATGGTTCTGTGAACTCAACTGAGATCAGAATCCTTTTTGTTATTGATTAGAAGCATATATATAGACGCAAAAAGCTCCCATCGTTCGAGAACTTGTTTAGGGTGGAAGCTGCAGCAGAGATGACCTGAGCAGTCTTTGTAGACGAAACTGCACGTTTTCTCTTCTTCCAAGATAGTGAAATCATGAACTTTAGGCTCTCTCATTTCGGGCCGTCGGACAGTCATATCTTTTACATAATCCCGCTTCACATTGTTTCCACTTTTTCCATCCACATTAACTTTGTCATCTGAAACAGATTCATACGTCATCTTTGTATCTCATTCTTTCTGGATCATATTCAGGCTTAAGCACCCAGTCCAAACAACCTCCTTCCATGCAAGTTCATTCCGTTGCGAGGAACATAATCTACCATGAACAATGCAATTCTAAATTTGTCATCTGAAACAGATTCATTCGTCCTCTTTCTATCTCATATCGCCTGCAAGTGAGCATGAACAAGAACAGCACCACCTGCTGCAGCAACATCAACTTGACCTAGAGAACCCCATCGTTTTTCGACATCCTATTAAATGTAAAGTATGATTGTTAAATGAAGAACTAAAACTGCTTAGAATTAAGAATAGTATGTTCATGATTATAAACATAAAAATCGTTAGTTTTTCTAGAAACAGAGAAGGGATTTACATCCTCAAGCTTTCGACCATCACGAGAAGCTTGCTCTTGTGCACGCTTCAGGGCTTTCAATCGCCAGCTTGCACCACCATCTCCAACACCGAAGAAGACAGAACCTGGCTCCCAGGAACCTTCATTTGAACTTCATCGTCAGGGAACGCATCACCATCATTCTTAGAATATGGGTTCAATTCTCTAGGATTTAGTTTCTTAACATGAAAAGATACAAGGAATCGACATTCAGGGGAAAAAACATCAAGTGCGCGACACAAGAAAGGGGTGTGTCAGACCCGAAGGGCCATGAGCCACAACCTATAAGTCATGCGCATGAAGTGATAAACATGAACCTGCTTTTATGGATAACAACACCAACCACTTCCCAAAACTGCGTACATCAAAACATAAATTCTTACGAATCTTACCCTAGAAGCAGATGAATAGTATCTTTCAAGGAAAGTCACTTTACTGTCTCTGTTAGTGACCAGGGGCAGGATGATAATTGAAAATATTTTTTTGAAAACTAAATTATTTCTTGTGATACAGCACCTACATTTAGCATATTTCAATGTTTACCATAACCTACTCCGAATTGTATTTGCGCAATCTAAATTGTTTTTGCAGTTAGCAAAGTCGTCTCTAATCTCTATAGCTTCTAAAGAATCTATGTTGGAAAATGCTGCTCGAGAAAAGTATTGTGAAGAATCTGATTCAATTAATTCCAAGATAGTGACAATGATAAGGCTACTACACTGACAATGATAAGGCTACTGAAAAGTATTGTAAAGAATCTAAAGTATTGTCAGTTCTGCATCTTCAATCCATGCAACAAAATATAATCCAAAGTGTGGCACATGCAATAGAAAACAATGATAAGGCTACTGCAATTTTTTTCTTTAAGCACAGCCACAACGAGCTATGACCAGTGTTCATAAGTTGGACCAACATGCTATCAGCCTAAATGTTTAAAAATATCTACTCTATAATACAACTGCAAAAAGAAAAAAGGTAAGTAAATTCACGATGACCTTACCCTTCGATCTCATCTAGGCTTCAGGAAAATTTAAGTTTTTGAGTTGATCTGTAGACAAGGAACTGAGTAAAAGAGATTTGGTGCCATCGGTCAGTGACAATTTCCTTCCGCGCATTTCTTTGAGAAACTCTAATGCTCTTGTCACATTATTTTTCTCAAGATAACCATTAATAATGGTATTATACGTCCAGGCATCTGGCGTGCAACCTTTATTTTTCATTTCAATGATCAGTTTTTCGGCTTCAACAAACATTCCTTCTTTGCACATGCCATTGATCATAGTGTTATATGTTACAGCGTTCACAATTAATCCTTTGTTATAGATTTCCAAAAACAATTGCCTTGCCTTCTCAATGTTTCCAGCTCTGCACAACCCATTCAGAAGTGCACTGTATGTAACTATATCCGGAGATATTCCATTAGATTGCATCTCAATTAGCATGCTCTGTGCCGGTCTAACTTTTCCGGCCTTACATAGTCCATCTATCAGCGTATTATAGATAACATGGTTGGGTTTCAATCCCTTCTTATGCATTTTTTTAAACAGCTGAATAGCTTCATCCAACCTAGACCACTTACAGTATCCATGAATCATCGCATTGAAGCTGTAAACATCTTGTTCAAGGCCCTTATCCTCCATCGATTCAAACAATCTGTGTGCCTCCTCATGTTTACCTGCCAAACACAGACCGCGTATCATGGAATTATAAGTGTACATAGTAGGTTCTTTGCCTACTTTGATCATCTCATCAAATATCTTGGAAGCTTCTTCCATCCTTCCTTCTTTACTGAGAGAATCTATTAATACATTAAAAGTAACTACCGTGGGCGAAATTCCACTCCCCACCATTTTGTCATAATATCTTATTGTTTCCTTCCATAACCCTCGCTTGCAAAGTCCATTAATTAGAGTATTGTAAATATATGAATCCGCAGAAATTCCTCGGCTAGACATGCCATCGAAGAGTCTAACTGCTTCACTTAACCTGTCAGAATCGAGAAGCCCGTGAACTAGAGAATTGTAAGTATATGAATTCGCAGACACTCCTCTACTAGACATGCTATCGAAGAGTCTGACAGCTTCACTTAACCTGTCAGAACTGCGAAGTCCGTCAATTAGACAAGTGTAGACAATGACATCTGGAGCAATTTTCTTATCAACTACCATTTCAGAAAACAGATTCAGAGCCTCGTCCACTGATCCTCTTTTGCACAATGTGTCTATGATCACACTATAACAAACAATATTAGGTTCGCAATTCCATCTAGCCATGTTCCTCAGCAATTCAAGAGCATTCTCTAATTCACCAGCTCTACAAAGCCCAGTTATTATTGTACCACATGTTATGGTATTCGGTTGAACTCCCCATACAATCATTTTATCAAACAGCTCGCGAGCACACAGAACCTCCCCTTGCATACACAACCCTTTGATCAAACTACCAAACGTGATGACACTAGGATCATAACCCCTTTTCAGAGTACTACCAAACAAACTAAACCCAAACCCAATTTCCTTCAACTGACAACAACAATGAATCAAAATGTTCAGTGTAACATTATTTGGTTCAGTTCCAATATCATTCATCTTCTTATACATTGTGATTACATCCAAAGGATATCCGATTTTATAAACTGAACTAAGTGCATAATTGAACGCAGAACTAGATGGTAATGGAATCATCGTTAGCATATTGTTAAAGTGATCCCAAACATCATCCAAGTTGTCAGTTTTTTGAGACTTGCAACGATTATTAATCACTATATCTTCCAGATGAGGTGTTTTTACAGATGATAATAAGGTGTGGATATGATTCTGGAGAGGGATTATAAGTGGTGATGTAGAAGAAGGGTGTTTAGAGATTACCTTTCTCAGGAGTAAAATCATCATGGTTTTTCAGCTCTATGATCGAACAGATTTGGCCACTGAAGATGACATAACAAGAGGTTTGACTTGAGGCCTGGCCGGCTGGCCCTACAGAGGTTTAAAACGTGCCGACCGACGTCTCCTATTCCACAAACATACAGTATTTGAATTCTTAAGTAACGGGTTATACGATGCTGCAATCGTACCTTGACTTCCGGTGGTATTGCTCTTTCCAATTCAAGGACTTTACAAGAGCTGCAGGCTAAGCATCCTTATGCACCTCTTCGTTTGATATCAGCAGACCCTATAGCGTAAGAGTTAAAGATTGATATTTGGTGAATATTTTCCACACTTAACTTGGTGGATTTCTTGTGTTTATATACTGATTACATTACCCTAATTAGGGTCTGATTTACATAAAGATTTACATTGAATGAGAAGATAATATTGCGACAATTATGGCACTAACACAGGCATAGCTGTGACTGAATATTGGCAGCTGTATCATTGAGATATTGGCGACAATTAGGCCATTGATGTAGGGTCTGTAGCTGTATCCTTAATATCCTCTCTCAAGTTGTGCATGAGTTTCGAATGTGCAACTTGTCTCTCAAAAATTCAAACCTTGGACCTGCCATTCCCTTAGTGAAGATGTCTGCTATCTGGTCCTTTGTAGAAATGAACTTGACTGACAACTGTTTACGTGCAACTCTTTCGCGAACAAAGTGATAGTCTATCTCTATGTGTTTCATGCGAGCGTGAAACACTGGATTGGCGGTTAGGTATGTAGCTCCTAGATTATCACACCACAAGGTCGGAGATTGTACCTCGACACCCAACTCTGTTAATAAGGACTGAAGCCACACCAACTCGGAAGTTGTGATAGCTATACCCCTATACTCAGCCTCTGTGCTGGATTTGGATACGGTCTTCTGTTTTCTGGCACTCCATGATACTAGGTTGTTGCCAAAATATATAGCATACCCACTTGTAGACCTCCTGTCATCTAAACTGCCTGCCCAGTCGGAGTCGCTGTAAGCATGTAATTGAGTATCAGAAGACTTAGATAGCGTCAGTCCATGGTGAATGGTATGCTTCAAGTATCGAAGTATTCTCTTTACCAGCTCCCAATGCTCAATATATGGTTCTGTCATATACTGACAAACCTTGTTCACCGCTACTGCTACATCAGGTCTTGTAAGATGAAGGTATTGCAATGCTCCACACACACTACGGTATAACAATGGGTCTTCAAATTTCTTGGTACCCAATTTGCTGATCTTCACATTAACCGCCAGTGGGGTTGTAACAGGTTTGACTCCATCCATCTTTGTGCGTATCAGAAGATCAGAAATGTATTTCTGCTGGCTCAATACAATGGAAGAACCTCTTTTGATTACCTCAATACCCAAGAAATAACTGAGTTCACCTAAATCTTTTACTGCAAAAATAGAGCCAAGATCAGAAACAAGCTTGTTAATGAGCAAAGGATTGGAACCAGTTACTATTATGTCGTCAACATAAACAAGAACATAAGTAACTCCTTCTTGTGATCTGTGAATAAACAAGGAACTATCTGCAACTGATCCTTTGAATCCCAAGTCTATGAGATGAGTGCTGAGCTTGGAATACCAAGTGCGCGGTGCTTGCTTCAGACCGTATATCGATTTATTTAGTTTGCAGACGTATGTAGGATGATCTGGATCAACATAGCCTGCAGGCTGTTTCATGTAGACATCTTCCATTAGCTCTCCATGTAGAAATGCGTTCTGCACATCCAACTAACGCATATGCCAACCATTAGAGACTGCTATAGAGAGAACCAGCCGTATTGTACTTGGCTTAATTACAGGACTGAATGTCTGTTCATAATCATGACCTTCACGCTGGTTAAATCCTTTAGCTACGAGGCGAGCTTTACGTCTGTCCATTTGGCCATCAGATTTTTGCTTTACACGAAATACCCATTTTGAACCAATCACATTCATCCATTTCTCAAACTGCACGAGAGTCCATGTTCCATTCCTAATGTGGGCATTGATTTCATCATCCATAGGAGGACGCCAACCTGGATCTTTAGCTGCTTCCGTATAACAGGTTGGTGCAATTAATTCTGGTGCACTCAAGGGATGTTTGGTTGCTGTGAGACAAAGCTTTTTAATAGGCTTTTTAATGCCATCTTTTGCTCGAGTCCTCATTGGATGTTGCGGAAGAACTGCTTGTGATGGCTGAGCTGAATTATCAACCTGCACTGTAGTCTCAACGGCATTCAGACTTGTTTCTGCAACTACTGATTCACTAGTAGTGTTGACTGGAGTATCATTGCTTGTACTAGCAACAGGAGACAATTGTTCAACAGCAGTAGAACCAACCACTTGTGATGAATCTGAGTGTGTTTGGGGTGGTACAGAAAGAGTGGATGATGTAAGAAGTTTAGTGGATGGACAATGTTGCTTAGAGGAAGATGAACATACCTGTTGCTTGACAGAAAATGGGAAGCTATTTTCTTCAAATTTGACGTGGCGAGAGATATATACTCTGTTGGTTGGGACATGTAAACATAAGTAACCCTTGTGAGCTCCACTGTACCCTATAAAAACACATGGAAGAGACCTTGGTTCTAACTTATTAGATGCATAAGGTCTTAGACAAGGGTAACACAGACAGCCATATACTTTGAGGAAGGAGAAGTCAGGCTTTTTATTGTATAGAAGCTCAAGTGGAGTCTTGGTTTCATGTTGGGAAGCTGGTATGCGATTGATAAGATAACAAGCTGAGGTGAATGCATCTGCCCAGTATGACTTTGGCATAGAAGCATGAAACAATAAAGATAGACCTGACTCTGTAATGTGTCTAATACGCCGTTCAGCTAGACCATTCTGAGCTGAAGTGTGAGGACAAGAGAATCTGTGAACAACACCAGAATTGTTGAGAAAAGCAGTGAATTTTTTGAACTCGCTACCATTGTCTGATTGAAATACTTTGATTCTATGATCAGTTTGATTTTCTACAAGTTTTTTGAATTGTATGAAGACTGCCAAAGCATCTGATTTTCTTGCCAAAGGATAAATCCAAGTATAGTGAGAAAAGACATCAAGTAAAAGGAGATAATAACGATAACCATTTCTTGAGACTTGTGGAGAAACCCATAAATCAGACACGAACAAGCTTAAAGGTTTATCAAAGACAGACTCACTTATAGGAAAAGGTAGTCTATGACTCTTGCTAACATGACAAGAATGACAAAAATCAAACTTTTTATTTGAAACAGGAAGGGAAAATATGTTGATAACTCTCTTGACTGTACGCAACATGGGATGTCCTAAGCGTTGATGCCAGAGAGGAATTGTTGGTGACACAAGTGCTGTTGGATTTGTGGTGTTGATCTCTCGCACTCCGTCAAAGATGTAGAGCCCATTTCTACTCCTGCCTCGCAACAGTGTTGCCCTGGTGTGCAGATCCTTTACAAGAAAGAAAGAGGAGTGAAATTCAAAATAGACATTGTTGTCTTCACAAAACTTTGAAACTGATAGCAGGTTGGTTTGAATATCAGGGACATGGAGAATGTTTTTAAGAGAAAAAGAACGACTGTTGTGAGTGAAAAATGCGTTACCAATGTTCTCTATGTGCAAAGCATTTCCATTGCCTACACGCACTTGTTCTGTGCCATCATACTCATGGCTAATGACAAGATTGTTCAGGTTATTTGTTAAGTGGTGTGTGGCACCTGTATCAGTAACCCAACTGTTGTCCATAGCTCCTCCTGGTAGGGCCAAATAAGCAGCAGGTTGGCGCCTTTTGTTGTTTTGCTTGTCTTCCTTGTACCTGAACCAGCAGTCCCTGGCAATATGGCTCTTTCTGCCACATATCTGACATGGCCCCTGTTCATCTTGTTGTGCATTATTAGGTTGGCTGTTAACCTTAGGTGCACGATATTGTTGGTACTGTTGGGGACGGAAGCTCTGGTTTCTCATTTGCTGATGGCCTGATGAAGATCTAGGTGTAGAAGAAGAAGCAAGGTTAGCAATTGGTTGTTGCAGTGAAGCCAACTGTTGTTCAAGGCGCATATCGAACGAAATCATATGTGCATAGAATGTATCCATGTCCATCTTTTCAACAGTACTCAAAGAAGTAACTATAGGATCATAGGCCTGATCTAGCCCACTCAGTAAAGATTGTTGCATATTGTCCTCATCCATTGAAACACCTGATGCTGCAAGAGCATCAAAAAGCTGTTTAGATTTTGAGAAAAACTCATACATAGTTTGATTACCTTTCTTAAGACCATGTAGTTGTCTTTTCAGGTTCAATATATGTGCCTTAGTTTTAGGCGCATATCTCTTTTCCAAAGCTTCCCAGACTTCTTTGGAAGTAGACAAGCCTGAGACACGACCCATCACCCCTTCAGTGAGAGATGAAATCAGCCATCCTAGAAGAATCTGATCTTGTTCTTCATGTTTAGTGAAAGCTGGATTGACAATAGCTGGTGCACCTTCTTGTGTGCTAGGTAAAGTTGGAGGTGGTTTGACATATGTGCCGTCAACATAGCCTTCCAATCTATAGCCTTTCAATAGTGGTTTAAACTGTGTCTTCCACAGTAAATAATTGGTATCATTCAATTTGATGTTGATGAGATGATGAGCAGGAATAGTTAGGAGTGTGGTTGTTTCTGTGGTGGACATGATGAAAATGGTGATGATAGGAAAGGAAAAAGAAAGAGGAAGCGAGGATATGGATCTTTCTGGCTGATACCAAGTTAAAGATTGATATTTGGTGAATATTTTCCACACTTAACTTGGTGGATTTCTTGTGTTTATATACTGATTACATTACCCTAATTAGCACTACACCATATATGGCAGAATGCAACAAAAATTAGCAACGGCAATGTAACAGTTGCGATGTCGCAACTGTATTTGGTATGTTGCTAAATTTTAGCAACGGGGAGTAGCTACGCAACTGTTGGTCTAATGTTGCTACTTGGCAACAGTTGGGGTTTAAGCGTGTGAAGTAAGCATGCGGCTATCAACACTTCCCCACACTTTTTAGGATTTTTATGCCCAAAATAGCTATGCCTAGAATCGTTTTCCACCCTAGTTTTGAAGTGTGTGAAATGCGTGTGCCATGGATAACCTTATCACCATCCATCGATCCAAGTCCTTAGCCATATTTCCATTTCACTTCTTCTCGTTTTCTTCTTTTGCTCTGCTGCCGATACGATGAGAAATCTTAGATCTATAGTTGGGAGGTTCATCTCAACTCAATCGGCATGAAGAAATCCAGGGTTATTAAGGTGAGTTTGCTATAATGGATAGACTTCTATTTAATTTTGTTTTTGCTTCTTCATTTTAGGTTTTAGGGTTTTCTGATAAGTTGATGTTTTTTCAGTTTGACTGGTGGTGGAAAGCGGTTTTGGTGAACAACTTCGTGACAAACATTATTAGGGTCTGTGTTCATGTATCTCGTTGCTTCAATCAATATATTTCTTCTACTTCTTCCGTCTAATTGTAGATTTTCCTGATTTTTTTCCTGATTTTTTTTCCAGATCTACATTTCTTTCGAAGCTGAGTATATTTCTTGAGTGTATATTTAAAGTATCTGGTTTGGGCTAATTGAAGTTACCTACTTAATTTATGTTATGTAGATTTCTGTTGAGAAGAAAGAGAAGATTGGATAGATTCCAAGCTGTGTAAATGTCTACCTCGATGAAAACAAGTAAGAATTTTGGTGCTGGTGTTATCGTTTGTTTTTACTCTGGGTGTAGGGTATGGCTAGGTTTCGATATTTCTCCTGTATTGGATCGAGCAAGGGCGAAACTGAAGGATCTTCGGAGAGAAAACATGATTGTGGTACGTAACTCGTCGTTTAAATCCTTAATTAGTTCTTGTTTTACTCGAAATTAGGTTTATTTATATGTTTTTCTTGCCGATGAAGGGTTGATTAACATATTATTATGGTTGCTAGAGTTTTATTTTCTATGATAATTTTTGTGGTGTGATGGTTGCCCATAACAGAAGATGCAAGTTTAAATTGTTTAATGTAGTTTGCTGGGCATATGTTTTGGTTTCAGGAACTGAAGGTGTTAACGCAGACCAAACTAAACGTCTGCATTGTGTTGCCAATACTCTTGAATCAAGAGAACTTATTGTCGCCACTGATACGGCCGATCCAGGATGTGATTTAGGTGAACGTGTGTACAAGGGTTTTCTCGACAACGGACAGGTGAGAGTAGTTGTCATTTGTTACCCTACACTTAGCAAATTTAGTCCTAAGTAACAGATGACTGTTTAATGTTCCAATAAACTGAATGTTCAGGAAGTTGCCGTGAAAAGGTTTGGTGTGCAAGCAGATTTGTGGGCAGAGATTCGAATGCTCAGATGCGTAGACCATTCTAACCTCATCAAGATGATAGGTTACTGTGACAAAGGGGAAGATCACAGTATTGTTTATGAATTCATGCCGTTACAGTCATTGAATCTTCATTTACAAGGTAAGGAATTTCTCACCATCTCGCAGTACGTGAATTACAACAACTAACTTGATTTTTAATGCTGTAGACCTTAAACCAGGCAAAAAGCCTCTAGACTGGAAAACTAGAATGAAGATAGCAGAGGGTGTTGCCAAGGCTTTACAATATCTGCATGACCAAAAGGATCCTCCTGTAGTCTACGGTGGCTTGAACAGAACCGGTATTTTACTCGATGAAAGTTATAATCCAAAGCTGTCAGACTTCAGCCGTGTAAAAGATGGTCCTACAGGGGATTACACCTCCATGCGTATAAAAATGATGAAAGTTTTTGGTTATACTCCTTCAGAGCTGTGTATGACTGGCCATCTCACTTCGAAATCGGATGTCTTTAGTTTCGGTGTTGTGTTGCTTGAGTTGATCTCTGGGCAGAATGCATTTGAAGGGCACATACGCGGTTCTGATAAGCACATGGTTGTTGCATGGGTAACTTTTTTCCCCCTTTGTCTATCTATTTATGGTATTTCTTTTTCCGGTCTAATGAAACATGAAAGTGAGAAATTTGTTCTTCTTGTGCATTTTCTTAACATATCACCATGTTCACTTTGCAGGCACGGCCATTGATTGACAGTGAGAAGTTCGGAGATATTGCTGACCCACTCATGAAAGGACAGTATCCATATGCTGCACTTGTCAAAGCCCTCTATCTTGCGAAGATGTGTGTACAAAGAGAAGCTCACGAAAGACCTGCAATGTTTAATTATGTGAGATCTCATTTAAAATTTTGATTTTTATGTATCTCTTTTCCAGGTTCACAAGGAAGGTCCCATGATAACTTATTTTGTTGTTTGTTGTGTGTAGATGAATAGAACTTGGGGCTGGTCTTGGAGAAGCTCATGTAGGAAGCATCAAGAATAAGTTTCTTGGGTAAATTTTCGAACTCCACTATTCTATTTAGTGTCTATGGAAATGAGTTGACTGAAAATGGGGTTCTGGTTTGCTGTAGCTTAGGAGTGAAAAAAGTTTTTAATGTTGTTACTGTAAGCTTCAGACTTGCGTTGGAGTTAATTGAAATGTTCATACTGTAAGCTAGATGTTAATTGTACTTTGTTTGTATGAAGATGACTAGTCCTGGTACTGATGATGTCATTTTCCTCTGGAACCCCTCTACTAGAGATTTCAGTTCCACCAATAAAAGAAAGTGAAGGTGTGGAGATTGATATACATGTTGGAATTTTAAGAGGGTGTTTGTGTTTTGTTTTAATTTCCCCTAAGGTTCTAGTTGACATCTGGTTGCTGCAGTATAATATTGGTACTTTTGTTGCCTGCAATAAATTTGGTGTAGTTTTGAACTTATACTTTGTAATTTTAGTACACTTTTACTTGGTAGTTTTAACACACTTTTGTTGGTGAACTTGTTGAGGATATGGATCTGCATGTGTACTTATAGTTTTTCATTTCAAATTCTTTTCAGGGACTTTGCCGAAGTTGTCGAAATGAGGGCTGCAAAGGAAAAGAACAATGAAGGATTAAGAAGTGTTGAAGCATGTAGCTAAGACAGGTATCTTGACTTGTCTAGCTTATTTGCTTTTTCATCTCTGTAACTGTGGTGTGATATTTACACTTGTATTTCATGGTAGTTGTTGAACATGTCTGTATTTATTGATGAATGAGGAGAATATTTGAATGAATGTGAAGAATTTACAGAAAAATTGATTGAATGAGAGAATTTATTGGGGGTTTTGGGTAATTGCAGGATGAAATAATTTGTATAATTGCAGGGTAAATAATTGGGGTTTTAACTGGTTCTGACCAGGTCAAATAGGACTGATCTTTTTTTTGACTCAGTCAGAGACTTGACCAGGTCAAAGTCAAGGTCGGTCTTCTTTGACCTGGTTATTTTTTTGACTTTTGGTAAAAATTAGCAACAGTTTGTGAACTGTTGCGAGCAAAAATTGTAGCAACATAACTCCAGCCGTTGCTAAACTGTTGCTACTCGAATTAAGCAACGGCAACATTACCGTTGCTAAATTTAGAAACACCGTGTTTAGCAACGGCTCGCTGGTGTTGCGAGTCCACTACGCAACTGAAACTGGCTGTTGCATCCAGCCAAATATGGTGTAGTGTAGGGTCTGATTTACATAAAGATTTACATTGAATGAGAAGATAATATTGCGACAATTATGGCACTAACACAGGCATAGCTGTGACTGAATCTTGGCAGCTGTATCATTGAGATATTTGCGACAATTAGGCCATTGATGTAGGGTCTGTAGCTGTATCCTTAATAGTAAGCACCCTTTATCGCACCCAAGGACTTGGTCTTAGATAAGCTGAAAAGTTTTCCCATAGAAACCTCGTGTGGTAGAGATGGTTTTCGTGCTCAACATTTAATCGATGCTTTGAGCGGATCTGCTGCTGCTGTCTCAGACGAGCTCATCAGCTGGTGAATATATGGCTTGTCGATGGTTTCCCTTCTGTTTTAGGGGAGTAGTAGCCTCAGCTCCACTCACTCCCTTACTCAAGCCAGGAGGTTACGTCATATTGTTGTAGGCACTATTTGGAGACGTTTAGTATCTAAATTTGCTGCTTCTCATGTTGGTAAAGAAATGGAGAGTTATCTTAATGACTATCAGTTTTGTGTGGGGGTACCCTCTGGTGGTGAGACAATTCTTCAAGCGGTTAACAGATTTCTTGAGATGGAGAGTGATTCAATCTATGTCGATGCTTCTTGTGGATTTCTCTAATGCCTTCAACGTTGTAAGTAGATCTGCAATGATTCAAGAGGTACGGAACGAATTTTGTTATGCATCCCCTGCTAGACTATACTATACGGACAAGAATTTTTCGTCATCTCAGGGTGTACAACGGGGAGATCCTCTCGGTCCCATGTTATTTGCCTAAACTTTCACCCCTTGATTCATTGAATTGCAGAGTTATGCCCCTTGGATCTACAGGCCTGGTATCTTGATGATGGGACTCTTGTTGGAGACACATTGGTGGTAGCCAAATCCGTGGACATTATCCAGCATGAGGGGGTTTCTTTGGGTTTGTATCTCCATGTTTCTAAGAATGAATTTTTTTGGAGTTTCATAAGGTTTTCTAAATTCTTCTTTCTACCCCTATGAATAAATTTTGAAACCTCTACAGTCGGCTTCATCTTCTCCACCTTCATTTATTGTCTTCTTTCAATGTATCAATAGGGTTGAAATAATTATAAGAAGTTAGGAACCATATCTTTCTGGCATTAGATATCTTTGGGAGGAAATGCTCAGCTGAAGCTTTTGCATCTAGCCCTTTAGAAGCTGCTTCTGCAAACAACCAGGTGAGATTTTAGCTTCAACTGAATACCACACGATGCTCAAGCCATAACCAAAGTCCTTGAACACCTAAAATATACACATTCATATTGCTACACATGGCGATCAAATTGCACAACAATTGAACAAAAGGAGGTTGCGGGCACTTATTCAAACCCATTAATTTAAACTAAGTGACATTTGTTGGTAAGTTTGAATCAAAATCTTTATTTTCAATACCCAAAAAAACATTTGCTACTTTGACAGAAAAATCCAGGGAATAACCTTTAACTACTAAGTAAGCAATTACTTACCAATTTTCTTCAAGCTAAGATCTTCTGCAAGAAAATTAGCTTTTTCCAAATGCGTTGAGCCGAAAATTGGGAAATCGATTTTAGTTGGGATTTCATGTCAAATTAGGGCACAAAATATCATCGGATCAAGGGAAATTAAAGAAGAAGAAGAACTTACAAAATGCACATGAAAAGAGAAAGTATAAATATTTATAATAAAAACGGATTAATAATGTATGTGTCTTTCATTTATAAAAAGTAAACAACAAGTTTTTTTTAATAAATAAACAATAAGTATAAACACAATAGAATTATTGTTGTTACATATAAGAGTATATGTATGTATGTATTTGATTTGTATTCACTGTGTTAGTATTTTATATGGTATCAGAGCGGTGAGATCCGCTTAATATGCTTCCGCTTCAAAATTTCTAATTATATTTTATTCATCACAACTGATATGATTTTCAATTTCAGCTTTTACTCGCGTTCACCTGTGTTTTCTTTTACTTATGAACACTACCATGAGTAATATCGTTAATCCTAGTATCATCTAAAGCTGGAGATCAGTATATTATCAACCTTTCGGGGTTTGTCCGTGGATAAGGTCTATATCAACGTCAATCGAACCACGATAAACCTGTTTCTATATTTATTTCACATCGATCGATTAAAAAAAAAATTATTGTACAGTATACTAATAAATCTTATTCAGACGATACAACTGATATGGGTTTCCTGCATAATGGGCACTCCTTGAATTTTTGTTACACGAGGTTCAAACACTGAGGATGAGCTGAATGACCGCAAGATGGGAAAAAACTCAACATTTCCTCTTCACATATTCTTCAAGGTAGTACCAACACTCCTTCTCGTTATCGTCCTGGGTCGTGTATGGAATCGTTGGTAGAACAATTGTTTTCTGTTTGTGCAGAAAGAAGTTCCTTAAATTGTGGCCGCTACGATGCAGAATACGACGACCGAACCTATAATCACAGGTACTGCATGCTTCTTGAAGAATGTGTGTGTTGGTTTGCCTATGATTCTTTTCATAACGAATATAGGGTAAGTTTTATCTCTAATATATACTAACAAAAAAATTGATCGAGAAAAAGATATTCTATTAAAGAAATATGAATAAATTACAATCAGACCGTAAAAATTTAAGGAGATATAACTTTCAAATGAAAGTGTAAGAAATGACTAAAATAATCCCTTACAAACTGTAAGAAAAAACAAAGCCCAAAGAAACACAAAGTCATCGAAGCCGAGGATCCATTTCTAATTGTTAGGAATACTAATAACCACTAATTAGCGTAAACTCTTGTTTTTAACACATTTACACAACACTATATAAATATGACCAACCAACCCTGAGTTTTTGTTCATCATGTATAGTGGTGCCTCTGTAGGCAAGACAATTAGAGAAACCTATGGAATATCGTCTCACCCTAAGCAAGTTACTCTAAACCAACACGCCAACATAAGAATAGTAATAACTCTCCATTTGCCAACAAGACCTCAAAAATTGAGTCACATGGCAACCACATAGGACCTCTGGATGACAAGGGCACAAATATGTAATTTACTTTATATTAGCTATTGTACTGTGTATTCTATGATTTTCATCAACAAACCAAGTTTTTTAATAGTTATGACCTATACATCTTATAAACAAAACGTGATTTCTCCAATAGAATTCGCACAACAACTTAAAAGAATTAAAGCTCACACGAACTCCTTCCTCTCTGACGTGGTAATATCGTGTCTTATTTAGGAATTCAAATAAATTTAGCTAAATAATTTTGAACTTTAATTGTGAATACATAGTTTTAGATTACAATTGCATGTCACTGAGAAATCTTTCTACAAAGTAAAAATTAAAACACATATTCAAATTTCTTACAGATATATATATATATATATATATATATATATATATATATATA